>PVKN010007443.1:0-26652 GCA_004027915.1 Capromys pilorides | reverse complement strand
AATGTTTGCACCTTTAGGTGGTATCAGTATTTGGACACACTCATTTAATCATTAATAGCACTTCACTTTGAAGGAATGTTTTAGTTTTAAAATTAATTATAGTTTTGCTGCACTGTGATTAGTGTGCATACTGATCTCATTTGTACATGACTATATAGTTAGTTATCATGAAAGTTCTGGCTTTTTTTTTAAGCAGGGTCTGTCTCACTATGCAGTTCAAGTTGGCCTTGAATTTACTATAAAGTCCAGACTGGCTTTGAACTCAGGGCAGTCCTCCTATCTTAGCCAAAGTGCTGGAATTACAGATGAGCACTACTGTGCCTGGCTTTGTTCTGCGTTGTGAAAATGTGGGGTTTTTGTCTATTGTCAGAGCATAAACTTTGGTACCATAATGATAAAAAGAGGTATTCTACACAATTTAATATTTGTCCTCTTTACCTGTCTTAATTCAGAGTAGTGTGGTAGCCTGTTACTAATAATTTATTATGGTTGCTTGCATTTCATACAGCTTTTGGTTTTGGAAAGTTGCTGCTGTATTATTTGGTGCACAGATATTCATAATTATTAGGGCTTCAGTGGGAGTTGTAGTTTTTCCAATACATCTGTATGTGTGTGTGTGTGTGTGTGTGTGTGTGTGTGTGTGTGAGAGAGAGAGAGAGAGAGAGAGAGAGACAGAGAGACAGAGAGACAGAGAGACAGAGAGAGAGACAGACAGAGACAGAGAGACAGAGACAGAGACAGAGACACAGAGAGAGTACTGGGTATTAAACCCAGAGCCTTTGCACTGAACTATAAGCCCAACCCTTTTTTATTCTTTTTACTTCTTTAAAGATGGGATCTTACTTAGTTGGCCAGGTGGGACTTGGGTTTGACTCTATTGCCTTAGTCTCCCTCAGTACTGAGAGTATAGGTGTGTAAAACCATGTCCAACTAGTCAATTTGTGACATTTTAAAGACTGATTTCTACTTCACCAAAAGTCAAGACTGTAACCTTTCCCCCCATTTCTTTTGGTGTTTTCAATGATCTACACACATAGGCAAGGGATGTTTTGGGTTTAAAATTAATTATTTTAAAATTATAAATCCTTGTAGATTTTGCCTTCTTGAATTTTTTCCTATGTATGCCTCTCATATATCAGCATAGAATTAACTGGGTTTTGCTTTATGATCTTGAATTTGCTTCAAGTATTTCTCTTGAATACTATTGTCATGACATCACAGAAGGGAGAATGTATTTTCCAATTGTCTTACTTCCTCTTTGCTGGAACAAAATCCTTGATACCCACAAATTAAGGGAGCAAAGGTTTATATTAGTTGAGCTTATAGAGATTTTAATTCTTAGTCAACTGACTTCAGGGCAAGGTGTCATGGCAGGGGTGAAACAGTCCATGGTGAGTGGGCACGCAGCAGCCTTCTTTCTGTTTTCACTTTTATTCCCTCCAGGCTATAAACCTATTGGACAGCACCACCCACCCCCAGGCAAGCCTTCCCCTGTCAGTAAATCCAAGATCCAGCGTCACACACCTATGATCCAGCCAGTCCCACAAGCCCCACCTTTGGGTGTGTGAGGCTTTGGGGAGAGACCTAGCTATAAACCTTAACAGCAACTCTGAGTTCTACATGACCCCTTCAGACAGGTCCTTTTCTTGCTGACATCAGACACTGTTCTTCATTCATAATTTCCTTGTGATCCCAACATGTCCCATGCCTCTCACGGAGAAGACCTCCTCCAAAGAACTCCACTTCTGTCTCACCTCTCTTTCCCCCCACAGTGTACATCCTACAAACCCAATCTCAGTGTACAGCCAGCTCCTCCTTCCCTCTTCCCTTGTTGACCATAGACTCTGAGGCATTTCCAGTTCCACTCGTGCCACACATGCTGTTCCTAGACTAGTGTGCCTCAAAGATCCTACAGCGTTTTTCTATATTCTCCAATACCTAATAGCCTCCAAACATCAAAAGAGACTCAAGCCCATCATTCCCTGTCTCCTTACCAATAGTTTTCTTAAAACTGTCTGCTCACTATATAATACCCTCATTCTTCCTGTACTGAAATTCAATGGCTCCTATTATTTAGTTCAAGATCTCAGAATTATTAATAATGTGGTTACTCCTCTTCACCTGATGATGCCAAACTTCTGTACTATGCCCTCTCATATCCCTCCTTCCACTGCTCACTTTACTGTCCTAGACCTTAAAGATGTCTTCTTCACCATTCCCTTGCACCCAGATTGCCAGAAGCTTTTTGCCTTCTCATGGACTGATTCAGACACTCCAATCTCAGCAGCTCACGCAGACAGTCCTGCCTCACGGGTTCAGAGATAGTCCTCACTTCTTTAGCCAAGCTCTTGCTGCTGCCCTCAAAACCCTTGATCTCTAGCCCAGCCACTCCTTCAATATGTCAATGACCTCCTCCTTTGCTACCCCTCTCATGCCCTGGCCCTGAAACACACAGCTACTCTTCTCAATGTTCTGTCAGAATGAGGTTACAGGGTCTCTCACTCCAAAGCTCAGATAGCTTCATCAAAAGTCAAATATCTAAGACTCACCCTCACTCCTACTACTCGTGTAGTCACTGCTGATGACAAAGCCTTTCTTCGTGACCTTCAGGTGCCCAACACAAAATAACAGATTTTATCCTTTCTTCGGTTGGCTAATTTCTTCTGCCTCTGGGTTCCCAAATTGCTTCCCTAGCACAGCCTCTCTATTAAACATCAAAATATTCCTTGTTAGAACCCTTTGACCCTGCTGCTGCTATACATTCCTCCTTTCTCAAGCTGCAACAGTCCCTCTTAAGGGCCCCAACTCTCTCTTTACCCAACCCAACTCAGCCTTTTACCTACCCTATATGTTTCTTTTCAGGTGGGCATTCTATACGGTGGGCATTTTGTGACATAAAAAGAGACCATCTTTTCAGGCAGAAGCCTGCCTTTCTAAGCAACTATAGACACCATAGTTGGCAGACAGACTCCATGTCTCCACACACAGCAGCTGCCACACTATTTAACAAATCCACTTAATGTTCATAGTGGATCCTTCTATCACTATTTCCACCTGTAGTGCTCTCAATCCTGCCACCTTCTTCTATATCTCTAATGAGGCCCCTCAATACAGTTGTGACAGGTCCTACAGATGACCCTGACTCTCTTTCCTTACATTGATATAAAAAATCTAAAGATCGATACTCCTCCCCTTCAACATGGTCATGGTAAAATGACAGATCATAGACCCCCCCCTCCTGCCCTGTGTCCTTTAATTATGATGACATGTACTCATAACATGCTGTCTTTTTAAACTTCTCAAGGTTTCTTCAGTCTCTGATGCAAGCCATCACTAATGATAAACTTCTAGTCCTAGCTGAGACACCTGGCACTAACTTCTACATGGGCATAAACTGTCATCCTGTCAACTTCTCTCACCCCCAAGACAACACCCCAGTTCAGCAGGAAGCAGTCTAAGAGACACCGCACCCCTTATATAACAACCAAAAGATGGGAATGGTAGGTTCTGGCCCTAGTATGAATTGCTGAATCATTATGGTGGTCATATAACATGGCTGAAGCCCTTAAAACAACAGTTTATCTTCCCAAAGACCACTTCCCCTTCTCCAACTGAACCCACGGTGCAGTTTCCTTTCACCTTTCCCACCACCTCAGGGAGGGCCCCCATAAGCTCCTCAGGTATATCAAACATCCCCCTCAATCCCCCACCCCTGGCAAAAGACCATAAAAGCCACAGCCCCCCTTTGTTCCAATTCAGAGAATTCCTTATGTTCCCCAAATTCTCTCCATGTCCTCCAAGAAAATAAAACACCTTTCCTTTTTTTCTTCTGCCTATTTCTCTACTGTGACACCATGGAAAACCTGTCAGCTGCAATCTGCCTGAGTATATGATCTTTCTATTATTAAGCAGAGTTTTCTTGAAAAAGTTTGAAAAGTACACTATAGATCCATTAATAGCATAAGCCAATTTCAGTCAGCAATCAATAATTGTAATTATTACAATTTATTCTTATAATTGAATTGATCCAGCTTGTAAACTATGTGGTTATGTGTGTCTTTCCATTATTTGTGTGTTTGCCACCCCCAGCCCTGGCACCCTGTGCCCACTTTGTACTCTCCACCCCATGCACCAGGCTGGCACTTTAGACTGTTCCAGGGTGAACTCAGCACCCACTCTCATAATGTAGAATGGATAGTCGTAGGTGGTGCTAGTGTTTTTAAACTTTCCTTTTCTATTCCTTTTTTCTTTCTATCCTTTTCTTTCTTTCTCTCTTTTTTTTTTTTTTAAGAGACAGAGTCTGTTACAGTTTGTGTCTAGTCGTCCCCCCAAAGCCTCAAGCAGTCATGGGGCAGCTTCTGGACTTTGTGATTGATTATTGTGGGCATGGATGCTGCACCTGCCTTGGGGCAGGTACCTTGCATTACAATGTAAGGAGGAGAAAGAGGCCAGCTAGCTGCCTGAGCTGCTGCCACTCCCTTTGCTCTTTGCTCTCTGCTCTTTGCCGCCACTAGGAAAGGTTGCTCTCTGCTATGTGTTGCTCTGCCTTGGTGCCAGTTGAGTATGGACTGAAACCTCCAGTAACTATGAGCTAAATAAACCTTTCCTTCCTTCATTTTGAGTGTCGGGTATTTGTCCCAGCAATGAGAGATAAGCAAGATAAGTCGAAGTTGCCCAGACTGGGTTTCAATTTGCAGTACTCCTGCCTTAGCCTTCCAAAGTGCTGAGATTACAGGTGTGTGCCATCACACCTGGCATTTTCAATTCATTCATTCATTCATTCATTCATTCATTCATTCATTATTTACATCCTCCAGGTGCTAGGCTTTAGGAGAAACAGGACCTAGCTGTATACTTGAGAAGATCATGCAGCAACAAGTGTTAGAGATGAGATCCCAACCTTGTGTCTGTCTTGCCCCATAAGTCCCCTATCCACATCCTAGGTTATTTACTTCCTGAAAAGCAAACCAGAAAGCACTGTGGGCAGGTCCCACCCACACTCATAGCCCCCAAAGTTTCTGAAGCAAGGGGCTTGTATCCTCTGGCAGTCCAGCCTTCCCCACCACCCCCATCCCTGTACTGTTTGCACCTGCCCCAGGTGCTGCGCCCTGAAAATTCCTGAGCCTCCTGCCTCAGCTCTTATTTATTTTGCAGAATACAACAGTGTCCTTTCTGGATGTCAGAGGCTGGGTTTGGTTTCTAGGTCAACTCTGTGAGCCTCTATCCTGGCTAGGGTATAATCCCATGGTCCCAGGTGAGATATGAGATCCCCACCTCACCCTACTTCCAGGTACATCTGCCTTCTGCTTAACTGCTCCAAAGCCACTTTCTGCTCTTGTGTTAACCAGACATCTCTGTGGCCACCCTGCCCCCACCACCCTGCCTGCCAGGCTGAGGCTGTCTCTGCACCAGGTTCAGGAGGTCTCTGTCCCCTTCTCTAAGTGTTGGGGTTGCTGTATCATAGCCCTGTTTTGGTTCCTATGCTCTCCTCTTTAAGGCTAATGTTTTGTTTTGTTTAATACTTGTCAATATTATAATGGGAAGCTTGTAAGAAAAATCCTGCAGTGCTACTAATAAAAAATGTAAATTAAATGCATAAAGTCTGTGTTAGGAATTTTAAAAGAATAAGAAAAATGAAACGGGAGAGTAGAAAATAGTCCAAACAGAGGGATCGAGAAAGTCAGACAGGGAGACATTAAAGGTAGGGCTGGTGTGGGATGAGGTGGATGAGGTGAGGGAAGTGCCTGTCACCCCACCTCCACCCCAAGCCCCTGTCATGGTCTCTGCCCTCCCAGATAGAAAGCAGAGGGTGAGACCACGATGGAGCGGCATCTAGGCCTCTCAGGCAAGGCTTGGTGTGTGCGCACACAGACTGCAAAGCGCCTTCTTATGACGCCTGGCATCTGAGCCCAGGGGGAGCCACTGTACCCATGTGCTCCTTCTTCCCTGGCTGTCAAGTCCCCGAGATAAGTGCATTGAGTCAGCAATGCTAGCTCCAGGCCGAGGGCACCCACAGGCCCTTGGAGCCCCAGGAACTGCACCTGGTTCACACTCCTTCTTGCTAATTCATGGTTTCCAACTTGAGCACAAAGGACAAAGCTTAGCTATGGGAAACGTAGAGGTATTTTTAAAGAAGAATCTTCTTTTAATTTTATAAGCATTTATTGTTGCCAGCTAGCTTGGGTCCTTGCTTAAGTTGAAATGAAAATTAAAACTAAAGCATAAACCTATAAGGAAAAAAAACCTTTAATTAGAAAGTCAGAGGAAGATAGGAAGAGACTTCCGCTTGGCTGGAGAGGGACACGCTGATACAGGGACTCTGGAAGCATCAGGCAGGTATAGGTTGGCATCCGATCGATGATTATTTCAGTCCTGCCATCATACTTCTGGAATCTTTATGGCAAAAGGATGTTTCTATGGTTTCTAGAAAGATTTTCTACATTTGAGGTGGTTATGATGATGCGAGACAGAAGAAATAAGAGATAGAAAAGAGACAAGGGAAGCATTAACACAAAACTATTTTTAAAAAGATTGCAACGTTTGAGGCTCAGTTGAAGTTGCTCAAGGTGATTCATATCGGGGTTTCCTCAGTTAAATTTAGACACCTTTCTTTCCACACTCATCACACCCAAAATTCCTTAAAAATACTGTGAGTTCATAAAATGACTTAATTGAGAAAGTAAGGACCAGAAATCTGATCTTAAGGTAAATGAATAGATTGCAAGGATCAAAAAAAGAAAAAAAAAAATAGTTTGAATTACTTGTCTTAAAGAACAAAAAAAAATGGGGCCCATACTGTAAAATGGGTTAGTACCCTTCTGGGTGGTGGGCCACCTTTTACTGGGGTTTCTACCCTCTGGTGAGAAGCATAAAGGTTTCCCATTCTGGGAAATGATGTGCCTCTTTCTCTAGAGAATCCAAGGCCTGCATTCTTATTTCTTTCAGTGCTTACTTTTCAGTTTCTGCCCAATAAGACCTCCCAGGGCTGTTATTAATTAGTCTTGAAAATTCTTTCTTATGCAACAGAAGTCAGCGAACCTACTCCACAGGTAGGGTGAGTTAGGATCCTTATCTCAGCTTCAGCAACCTCCTTGGACCCTGTCCAGTGACAGTGTGGTATTCCACTTCTCTTGAACTCCAGATGATCACAGGTTTGGGACTAGGCTGGAGGCTCGTGGAAGAGGCCAAACATCCCCTGTAAACCACTTACCTTTGTGTCTTTGTCTTAAAGGGGAGGAGATCCTGTAATTTTAGGGCTGAGCAATGCAGTCTGGCCAGCTCCTAGATAGACACTCTAAAGAATCAACACATACCTATGTGGAGCTGAGAGGATTTAACTCAACATTTATAATAGCAAACTTACAGAATGAAAGCCAAGCTTGGCTCTGCTTTTAGTTCAGCAGGCCCAAGTGAAGAGTCATAGTTCACAGTACAAAGGGCTTTTAAGCACCTGACTGTCCCAGAAGAAAGCACAGTTGTGCTTTTAGTGAGTAGCAGGCAAAGACCCAGGCTTCTGTCAGTTCCCCCACCCCTGTGGTGTCATTTATCATTTCCTTAAGTGGGGGTAGCTGCACGCCTGGCTCTCTTCTGCACATGTCTTCACAACAGGAGTAGCCATGATTTTCACCTTCGTTTTAGAGGAAAGTGGGGCCTGGCGGAGACATTAAGTGACTTGCTCACGGCCACACAGCTGTAAGGGCAGAGAAGACTGTGGATAGGGTCACCGAGCCAGCCCCTGACTTCTAACCTTTACTCCATTTTGGCTATATGTGAAAAGACAGATGCCACCGGGTAAAAGGCGCTTGGACTAAAGATTTCCAGGAGATTTAAATAAACAAGCATATTAGAGCCAAAGCAGAAAGAATACAAGGCTCTCATGCACTGAAATAGGTAGGAAGTCCTTGGTATAAACTCGCGAAAATGAAGGAATCTAGGACATGGCAATTGTGTTTATTTCCGGGAAAGGGCAGTGGAAGAGTCCCTACAAGTCTTCTCCTGTACAGGAGAAATTAT
This sequence comes from Capromys pilorides, assembly GCA_004027915.1. NCBI lineage: Eukaryota > Metazoa > Chordata > Mammalia > Rodentia > Capromyidae > Capromys > Capromys pilorides. The sequence continues at coordinate 18,639 of PVKN010007443.1, read as the reverse complement.
TCTTTTTAAAACTTTGTTTTTTGAAGCTGCCTAGCTCTGTAAATACTTCGTGGTTCCGTAATTACTTTCTTGATCCCTGTAACCATGAAAGCATAACCGAACATGCAGGATATCTGACTTAATGAGCTCCATGACCACTAATCTAGCCTGATAACTGATGATCTCATCCTGCTAGCTAATCAGAAGAACTGCCAGGCTGTTCTCTCTCGCTTTTATACTTCCTGCTTGGGTGTCATATCATAGCCCTAAACCACCAGAGATCGGGCCCTGATATTTTTGGGGGTGATCCTAATCAGTGCCCATTAACATAAAATAAATTGCCTCCAAATCCTGAGTGTGGTTTCCGTGTTTCTGTTTGCTGTAGCCCTGTAACTTTAAGTACTGAGATTCAGGCTTCACACAGAAAAGAGCACACTGAGCTGTACAGGGGATAGGCAGGTGCTGCCATTTGTTCTGGGGAGACCACAGGCAGATGTGACCCAATGGTCAGAGCACCTGTGGGAGCAGAGATGGTTTTGGAAGAGGGGAGCAGAGACATGGGGTATGACTTAGATGCACGAGCCCTGCAGGGAAACACTGTGTCCACCCCACAGCTCACTCATCAAGATGCAAGACTCTAAATGGTGTGTGGGTGCCGGCTCTGCAAAGAGCTGGGAGAGCTGGCGAGGGGAGGCAGCATGGACAAAGGGGACAGAGACACTGGAAAATAGGGACTCCGTGTGGGTGCTTAGAAGAAATAGATGTACAAGCTCAAAAGCAGAGTCTTTGGAGTCTTTAAAGATTCACAACTGAGCACCTTTATGTTTAAATGCCACGAGAATCTCTGGCTTCAAGCCAGGCACAGTGGTGTTTGCTTATAGTTCCAGCCCTTAGGGAGCCTGAAGCAGGAGGAGCACAAGTTTGAGTCCGATCTGGGCAACTTAGTGAAACTTGGTTTAAATTTTTTAAAAACAATTAGAAGGGGTCAGGGATGTGGCTCGGTTGAATAGCACCCCTGGGTTGGATCCCTAGTACCATAAAAGAAAGACTAACTAAATTGACCCCCAAGACACTGGCAGTGTCTCTGTCACTGATGGGGAAGAAGGCCGAGCCATTGTAACTTTCTTAGGAAGCAAGATGCCCCGCTGTTCTTGTCACCTGTGGCTCAACTAGAGGTGAATTAGGTTCCACCAGACATTGATGAAGACACGTTTCTTTTACTGTTCCTCTTTCAGGGCCATCTTTCATGGCCCTGAATCCCTCTCTGCCCTTTCTAGGTTTGGAGCCTTACAAGACACTGGCCAATCATTCTTACCGATAGGAAAATTGGAGTCCTACTTGTTTCTCCATTTTCACCTGTCACAGGAGGCACCTCGTCATGCTACAATGCTTTTGTAAGAGCCTCATTCCATGACTCCCTGTTTTGTTGTTAGCAGTTTTCTGCTGGGTGTTCTCCTCCCCCCTTTGTAGCTGCCAGCTTCCATTTATTCTTTTCATTCTTTGTCGTGTTAGAGCTGAGTTTGAGGACTTAGGTTATTCATACATATTTTTAAGTCAATATGTGGTCTTGTGCTCAAAACAATATTAAAAAATAGATTTTATTTTTGACAAGAGAGCAAAACGTGATTTATTACTGCAGCCTGGTAAGCTCCATGTATTTGACCATAAAGAATAACATCCATGGCATTCTTGACTAATAACTTGTCTCAAGTGGAATTCACAACTTTTGATAAATTAATGATCTTGTCTGACAGACTAATTAAATTGCCATCCTGAGCTCACAGAAAAGCAAGTTTATCCAAAAGCCTCCAGTCCTTTGTAGTTTTTAAAACTAATACTATCCTTTCTGTTTTTCCTTTTATTTTGTGGGGGAGAAATAGAAAACTGTTGAAGCAGGCAGCTTATAGCTCTGACCTTTGAGTCGTAGGAGCCCACACCTACAATGACAGACAATGTGGGGTAGATTATAATGGTCAGTATCTCAGACTGGGGAGAAAACCTGCAATTCCTTTCTTTGGAAAAGAGGCCACTGCTGCTCCTGTGACCCACAGGAGAAGAGGAAGAGGAAAAGGAAGCACAGAAGAAAATAGAGGTGAGGCAATTGCAGCCATCGCCAGACAAATGCTTTGTGACCCTCTGGGCTGGCCCTGACTTGATGGGTGGCCCTGAGGGTGGCATCAGCTGTGGGAGGCCAAGGGATCTGAGCTACGGAGAGGCCTCAGGGTACACTCATCCACTATGACAGAGTCATTGCTTCTACCTGACCTCTCACCACCAATGTCACCCAGACATGCAGAGAATGGTGAGCCCACAAGAAGATGCAGGTTCCGTGTAGGACACACTTGGCCTGAAGGTGGGCGGTGGTGAGTGTTGGGGGGGCAGTTGTCAGTCAGTAGTCTTTAATCTGGTCTGTAGAACAAAACTACTGGGCCCTGGAATGGACATGCCAGGCACTGTGGGTCTGGGGAAGAATGTATGGAACATAGACCTCTGCCTTGTCACCACCTTGTGTCCTCCCCTGTGCATGATAGCTGTCTGCCACATCCCTCCCAAAGGGAGAGGGCCATGAGTTCTAGGATGTGCCCCTCAGAGTCTTCCCTGAGCTTTGAGAGGAATTCACATTTGCAAATTATAAGAACACGTACTTGGAGCTGTCAGGAGACACTGTGATACTTATCTACGTCAAACTGAGAAACATCCAACTAAATTGGCTCAGCATAGTTCTGGGTGTAGAAGACTCACCCTAGGGAGGACTGTGGCCAGAATGATATACAAGAGAAAGGGAGGGGCTAGGGAGATATCTCAGTGGTCTAAATGCCTACCTGGCAAGCACAAGGACCTGGGTTTGATCACCGGTATCACATACTGTGCTGGTCCCTAAACTGGGCATGGTGGTGCATGCCTGTAATCTCAGCACTGGGGAGACTGAGACAAGAGTATCACTGTAGGTCTGAACTGCATAGTGTGACTCTGTATCACATAAATAATTTTTTTAGAAAAATTTTTAGAAAGAGAAGGGAGAAAGAGAGCTTGCTTCTACTTCTTCAGAAGAGCTCGTCTTCAACTTCACCTTGCACATCATCTGCCAGCTTCCTGTGCAGATCCTTCAGCCTCCCACAGCAGACCCGTAGGCCTCCTGGTACGAGCTCACATGGGACACTACACAGAGCTCCAGGCCTGTGACTGGATGCTTCAGAATTCCAGGGAGCAGACAGACACTGCACTCTTCCACGTCCAACTCTGTGACAGTCATTGTAACCCATTATTGTAAATTCTTGTACATTTGTATACCTTGCATTGAATCTATTTCTTTAGCAAGCACTGACTGATACAGATACCTTCCCACAAGAAACAAACTTATCCATCCTATACAACTGCCAAGAGGGGAGAGAGAGGAAGACCTTGGGAGGAAGCCTTTGCAAGTGCAAGGCAACTTCCAGATTTGCAGGCACCAGCAGGCTGGAGCTGGGCCTGCGTGCCCCTGTGGAGCACTGGCCTTTGCGGCTGCTGGGGCTCCTGACAAATGAGATCCCCTGAGTTCTGGCCCTGGCAGCACATGAGCAGGACCCTAGGCTTCTGGGAGGGATGGGGAGTGTGAAGAGCTTATTGGCAGGGCACAGCGAAGGTAAACAAGCCAGAGCACAGCACCAAGAACAGAAAGTAGGGAACCAGGACCTCTGGACAAATGCCTAATGGATGCCCTGAGGTTCTGTTCCAGCCTCAGGTCCCACCACTACACCAGGAAGCTGATCTGACTGCTGAAGGGGAAGCAACTCTCACTGTTACTACTCATAAAGTCATCTATCCCAACTTGTACCTGGTGACACTACTGGGAAAGCTGACTAGGCTTGTAGGTACACCAGTCATGCATATCAGTCAGTCAAAAAAAAAAAAAAAAAAAAAAAAAAAAAAAAAAAAAAAAAAAAAAAAAAAAAAAAAAAAAAAAAAAAAAAAAAAAAAAAAAAAAAAAAAAAAAAAAAAAAAAAAAAACAAAATACAAAAAACAAAAAAACTGCTGGTAGTTAAGCTGAATTGGCCTCTCGAGATATGACAAAGTTAATTACGGGAGCAGACAATCCAATTATACACACTGACATAGCCTGTAATGAATGCTACAATTGTCTGTGCAAGGTAGAATAGCAAATAAGTTACCTAACTTTTATTGGTTCCAACTTTTCTGGATCTGGGGGAACACATGTAAACTATTCAGCCCAACTGCTAAAGTGAACAGGGAAGCACCTTGTAGTGCTTTGTCTCATAGCAAAGTATCATTAACAATGTAAATATATGCCTGCGGGATCCAAATCCCTTCAGATGCTACAACACAGAGATGCATGGTGCATTTGAGCTGGGAATGGGATTCAGTTACATGGAAATGTAGGCAGTGATCTGTGTCCCATGTCACTGGCACATACACAGTTACATGTCCAGGAGGAGTGTATACAATGGCTGTGGAAGATCGCTTCAGTTTGGGGTACAGGGAGTGAAGCAGGAGTGAGAGATTAATTCTAAGATGCTAAAAGGATTTTTTGAGATGAGGTTTTGCTAATTTGGCCAGACTAGCCTCGAACTCATGATCCTCTTGCCTCTGCCTTGAAGCAGCTGGAATTATGGAAGTGCACAACTAACAGGCTTTCCAAGGGGATCTTTATTTGGCATTCACACATTTCTGTGTTGCTCTGTTTTTGTTTTACAACAAGAATGTGCTAGTTCTATAATTTAAAAAGCCCAATTAAGCGCATTTCTGTTTTAGAAAAGAAAAAATACTGTCCTTGTTTGTTTTTGTGAGGATGACATGAAGCTAGTTGTAGGCCTGGGTCGCAGGAAGTGTTTTACTGCTGGTGCCTGCTGCAGTGGATTCTCTACTCCTGGCCTCCTCATCTCTCCAGGGCATCACTCCCCAGGCTCCTTCTGGTAGCTGCACCTCCCTCTCGTCCCATCCGTTGGTCCAGCAGCTGCCCTGGGAACACTGTCTCCCCTGCTCTGCTGCTTCCTGGGCTGCTTCTTGAATTCATGCTTTCTTCTCTCTGGACTGCTGCCCCCCGGGAAGCTGGACCTTGTCAGCAGACCCCCCACCTGTGTGCACCCCAGGGAAATCTGTACCAAGAGCTTCCAGGAAGGTTTGCTAAATGAACACAAACTGACCAGTGTCATGTCAGGACACTGCCAGAGTGGGATGATAGGGACAATTGACAAGCACACTGTTCTGACATCAGCAGCTCACAAACACAGGGGGCCTTGTGACCAGCTGCCTTATCCTGGGCAAATTACTTAACCTCTCTAGGTCTCAGATTTCTTCTCTATAAAATGGAAATTAAAAGTCAAAGTGGCTTTGGTTTCTTTACAAAAGGGAATAATGGAGACCAGATTTCCCTTCCGACATTGGAAGAAATGTAACCAAAAGGTTGTTATTACACAGAACCTTCAGCAACAAAGGCAGTGTCCCCAAGTAGATAGCGTCAAGAGGGCCCACCAGACCCCCCCTCTGGCAGCCTGGGATAGTATCCAGATGGTACATGGAGGAGTGGGATGCATATGAGACTGGATGGATTTCCTGAATTTGGGGAGATGGAGTTGATGAGAGAGCAAGTGTCAGAGTCAGAGGACAGGACTAGGAAAGGTTGGTAGCCACACAGTGGGGTGGCTGGAGTCCTGCAAAGTACTCAATGAGCACTGCTCTTGTGTCTTAAAATAGAAACCTGTTATGGCAGGAGGATTAGGGAAAGCACCTGAAAGGAAGAGCAACACAGGGCTAGGCAGTGTCCACTCTCACCTACAAGACTGGATACCCTTGTAGGCCCTCAAGCTACAGATACGGCATGCTCACACGCTTTTAAAACAATAGTCAAAGAAAGACCTGAAAAGAGTTTAGCAATCCCAGAGCACAGCTGAAACACATTTCTAAAAGTCAGGCATCATGGCATGCACCTGTAGTCCCAGAAACTTAGCAAGACCTAGTCTCATGGAGTTAAGTGGAGATGAGAGAGAGACAGAGAGACAGAGAGACAGACAGGCAGAGACAGAGACAGAGAGACAGAAAAAGAGATAGACAGAAACAGACAGAGACAGAGAGAAAAAAAAGACAGAGAGAGACAGAGAGAAAAAGACAGACAGAGACAGAGAGACAGAGACAGAGAAACAGAGAGACAGAGAGAGACAGAGACAGAGAGATAGAGACAGAGACAGAGAGACAGAGACAGAGACAGAGACAGAGAGATAGAGAGACAGAGAGACAGAGAGACAGAGAGACAGAGAGAAAGAGAATAAATCAAGCTTTTATTCTTTTCAACAAGCCAGATACCAACTGAAAGAAAAAGAAGAGAAGCCAAGGCATACTCTAATCAAATTGCCAAAAACCAACAGTAAGAGAAAAACCTTAAAACAGAAAAAACCAGTTGTTGTCCACAGAGGAATAAAGGCAAGACTAATAGCTGTTTTTACATCATAAAAGTAAAAACAAGGCAGTGACCATGCACCATCCTCAATGTGCTGAGAAAAATTGTCAAACTACAATTCTATACCTAGCAAGAATATCTTTCCAAAATGAAGGCAATCATTTTAATGAATAAAAAGAATGAATTAATCACCATCACATTTGCATTGCAAAAACCACTAAAATGACTCAGGTAGAAAAAAGTAATATCAGATGAAAATATGGATCTATATAGGGCTGGGGATATAGCTCAGTGGCACAGCACCTGCCTGACAAGTTGCCAGAGTTCAATCCCAGGTACCAAAAAATATAAATAAATAAAAGCCCACAAAACTGAAAAGGAAGTACAGTGAAAGGAGTACTTGTACAGCCAGTATGCAAAGATTTTAAAATTTTTAAAATGTCTTTAAAAGATGGTTGTTTAAACAAAAGCAGTGCCAATGTAGCTTGAAGTCTAAAACATGACTGAGAAGTATGGCAATAATGGTATAAAGTCAGCAGGGAGGGGAGGAATGCAGGCGTGCTGGCGTGTGCTTATACTCTACGTCACTCCAGGTCAAACGAATAAAATCATTGGAGTCAGATTGCAATGATTTGGAGATATAGTCCTCGAGCTCTAAATCTACCACTGACCCTGGGCATGCTGGTGTGCACCTATAGTCTCTCTCCTATAAGAGGTTGTAAAAGGATTGCTTGAGCCCAGGAGGCCAAGGCTGGCCTGGGCAACACAGCAAGACTCTGCCTCCGAAAAGTGTTTAAATTAAATTAAAAAGTAAAAACAGATCCACCACTAAAATAACAAAACCAACAGTAATTTTTAATAAGCCAGGAAAGAACAAAAACGGAATAATAAAACTGCCCATCAAAATCAAAAGAAGGAGGAAAAAGGTAAAAGGAGGAACATGGGACAGGACAAATCAAAAATAAAAAGTGAGATCTAAAGCTAATTATGTAATTATACTGAATGTGATATAAATGGTCTAGACCAGCGGTGGCAAATCTATGGCACGTGTGCCACAGTGAGCTGTTTATATTGTTGAAAGCTCTAAAAGTTTTGTCATCACCGGTCTAGGCATGCCAACTGAAAGATAGCTTGCCAGATTGGCCCAGCTATGTACTACCTTAAATAACAACACAAACAGGCTAAAAGGAAGGAAAAAAAGAAACCACAAGGAACATTAGAAACTATTTTGCTTTGATTTTATAATTTTTAAAATTTATTTATTTATTTGGTACAGGGTCTCACTACACAGCTGGAACTCATAGTGACTCTCCTGTCTCAGCCTCCCCAGAGCTGGAATTACAGATGTGCCACACCATGCCCAGTTTCAGGGTAGGCACAGCATGTCCAGCATAGCATGCAGTACCAGGGATGGAATCCAGGTCCTTGTGCTTGCCAAGCAGGCGCTTAGACCGCTGAACTATCTCCCCAGCCCCAAAAAACATTTGAACTGGAAAAAAAAAGTGCCAAAATTTGTAGCATGCGGATAAAAGGTACTTAAAGGAAATTTGAATGCACTAAAAAAACTTTTTTTTTTCTTTTCGGTTCAAACTTGTTTCCTGTTTATTAAAGTCCAAGTTACCATCACATGGCTTGATACTTAATAAAGGAAATTTTGTTCACATAAGGTAATATGCTACCAGCATTTCCAGGCGATTGTTTACAATCAAGTGGCACTTTCAAGAAATCTTGCGGAGGAAGCTCCTCCGTGGGTTACACTTTGTCAAGGCCCAGCCCCTCTAGAGTGGAGATTCCCAGTTCATTCAGAGTTGTTCTCAGTTCCTCGATGACATAGCGGCAGAGTTCCTTATGAAGTCCTGCTTTGTCTTTAACCACCTGTAGGATCCGAACAGCACCAGCAGAATCTTTTAGCGTCAGCACGTCTGCAAAGCACCGTCAGTGATCTTGGGTTCTGGACTCAGGTCATAGCTAACAAGCATATTTATCCCTTTACGCATTTCCCAGGCATCTATGTCTGGCGTGTTGAAGTATATCACCCAGCGAGGGTCTAACTCCTCATTTGTCTCATGTGATCCACGGAAACAGCAGCGAGCCAACTGGACAGGGGCGCCAGAGCTGGGAGCCCCAGGGAGGTGTAGGAATCCATGGGGCTGCTGCTACTGCGCAGGTGCCGAGACCGGCGCCCAGCCTGAAGGTGATGGCAGTGGGCCGGCTGAGGCTGCCTAAGAAAAATAAAAATAAAAATAAAATAAAATAAAAACCTCAGGGACCAGCCAGATAGTTCAGCGGACCAAAGTACCTGTTTTGGCAGGCTCAGGGACGGCTGGGGTTCGATCCCTGGCACCACATGCCATGCTGGCTCCACCCCTGGCGTACTGCGAGGGTGACTGAGACTGAGCAAAGTGGCGCACGCCTGTAATCCCAGCGCTTGGGAGGCTGAAAACAGGAGGATCACTGTGAGTTTGATCTGTGTAGTGAGACCCTGTAGACTCTGTGCTCAATACATTTTTAAAAAGCTCAAACTAATCACCTTACTTTTACATTAAAAAACTAGAAAAGAAAAAGCAGCAAGCTAAACATACAGTAGCAGAAGAGGAGATAATATACATTGGAGTAGAAATCCACACAGTAGAAAACAGATGTAACTGAGAGAAACCAACAACCCAAAGTTAATTTTTAGAGGCAGTCAATAGATTTGATCAATCTCAAGTCAGACTGACCAGGAAGAAAAATGGAAGGCACAAATTCCCAATATCAGGAATGATGGAAATGTCCACAAACTAAAGATATTGACAGAGTAACCAGGCACATTGCTGTATTAGCTCCCTAGGGTGCTAGAGCATAGAGCCCTGCACTGTGTGGCTGACACAGCAGAAATTTACCCTCTCCCAGTGCTGAGCCCGAAGTCCACTATCAAGGTGCTGGTAGCCATCAACCCTCTGAGACCTGCTGGAGCCCTCACGCATCTTCTTTCATCTCTGGGGAGGCTGTGGTGCTCGCTGTCTGGCAGCTGCATCACTCCGGTCTCTGCCTACCACCAAAGGGCATCATCCTTGAGAATCTATGAACCTTCGACCCAATTTCTCTGTTCTTATACAGACACCAGCCACATTAGACACAGGGCCCACCTAACTCATGTTACCTAATTACATCTTTTGTGGTGGTATTGAAGATTGAACCCAAATAGCAGCATCCCCAGCCTCTAACTTTTTGAGGCAGTCTCACTAAATTGCTGAGCCTCTCAAGCCGGGTTTAAAATTGTTATCTGCCTGCCTCAGCCTCCCAGTGTATTGAGATTATAAGTGTGTACCATCACACCTGGCTAGATACTATTTCTACTTCAGATGCTAGTAATTCAGAGATTTCGGCTGCGTGATTCCCACTTTCTTCTATGATAGTGTCTCCTGTATTTGTTCCGGATGGGCTTGGGACCTGAGATTGCATTTTGCTCCTTATCTGTATCATTCTGTATAGCAGTGATCTCTGAGCTTTGGTGCAGAACTTTGGTGAAGTTATGCTGTTAAGTGCCTACTGAAATTTGGGTCCAGATCTACCAAGTTCAATCTTGTCCAGATGTGCCTGTCTGTGTCTGGCTGCTGTGCTAAGCTTCTTCCTGCTGCAGCTTTTGGAAGAGAGCCTGCTATGCTCCTCTGACAAGATGCTCAGCTCCTGAGTTGCTGGTAGGGTCTGACCCCCAGCCTCTCTGCAGGGAATTTTGCTGCAGGGCTCCACAACAGATGCCGGAGCTGGGTTCTGTGCAAGGTACAAGTTCTGGTGGCCTAAGGGTGCAGGTCTAGTGTTCCTGCCTATGTGCCCACCAGTCACGAGCTGTGGGTGGGATGGAGTTCTGGTGGCGGTGAGGGGGCGCAGGCTTAGAGGTCTCACCTGAGCACCCTCTGGTCCGTCTGTCAGTTGGGGCTGCTGAGGGCAGGGGCTGAGTTTTCATGGAAGTTCAGGGGGCCACAGGCCGAGAGGTCCTACCTGCGCACCCACTGGTTGGTCTGTCGGTCAGTCAGGGCTGCTGAGGGCGGGGACTGAGTTCTGGTGGCAGGGCGGGAACCTGCAGGAGGAGAGGTCCTACCTGTGCACCCACCAGTGGGTCTGTCAGTCAGGGCTGCTGTGCGCGGGAGTTGAGTTCTGCTGGAAGTGCAGGGGGCCACAGGCCAAGAGGTCCTTCCTGCATACCCCTAGATACTATTTCTAAATAAGTTCACATTCTGAGGTCCTGATAGACGTGAATTCTTTGGGAGACATTAGTCAACCCAATATTGTTATAAACAACTGTATGTTAATAAATTCAACAACTTAAATGAAATTCTCAAATTCCTTAAGGTACACTGCCAAATCTTTTATTTTATTTTATTTTTATGTACTTAGTACCAGGTCTACAGGGTCTCACTACGCAGATTGGACTCTAGTGATCCTCCTTTTTTCAGCCTCCCAAACACTAGGATTACAGGCACATCCAACCATGCCCAGTCTCAATCACCATCTCAGTGGGCCTTGGGGGTCAGACCAGCATGGCATGGCATGCTGGGGATTGAACCCTAGTCTCTGTGTCAGCCCAAGCAGGCATTTTAATCCAAGAAAAAAAATTAGCTAAACCAAGTAGCACCAGTAAAAAAAATTAAAGTCATATTTAAAACTTCCCCACCAAGAAAAAAAAAAAATCAGCACTCAGGATCAGATGTCTTCAGCAGTGAATTCAGAGACAGAAAAAATGGCATCAGGTCCTCTAGCTACTCCACGAGTTGTACAGTTCTATAAGTGAGCACTTCGAGTCATTCCTGCACTTGTCTCATTAACCTGGTCCTGATATTAAACCCAAGTACCAGAAACAGATAAAGAAAACAACAGGCACATGTCTCTCCTATGACAGAGGCAACTCCTTTAAAGAAAAAAAAAAAAATATATATATATATATATATATAATATATAAAAATATATATATATAAATATATATATAAATATAAAATATATATAAAAATATATATATATATATGTATATATATGCACACATATATTTGATACAGGGTCTCACAACACAGTTTTGCTTCATAGTGATCCTCCTGTCTCAACCCCTACCCCCAGGGCTGGGATTACAGGAATGCACCACCATGCCCTGTTTCAGGACCTGAACAGTGTACCCAGGGTTCCAGGGCTATACCAGGGATCGAACTTGGGTCAGGTACTTAGACTGCTGAGCTATCTCCCTAGCCCTAGAGGAAACTTTCTTAACAAAATTTTATTTTTAGAAAGTTACATTCATCATGACCAGGTGGGGGGTAACTTCAGGAACACATGGTTGGCTAGCATTTGAGAAATAGCTGATGGGTGTGATTCACTACACCAACAAATGCATGCAAAAATCTGTGTGAGCTGCCACAATACCTGCAGTAAGGCACAGAATCCCTGAATGATATTCCCAAGTCAGTTTGGGGTGATTTCAACCTGTGCCCTTATTGGAAATGTAAAGTCTACATTGGCCTATTAGACATCTCAAGAGGTTCTGCAGTCATAAGACCTGGGACCCCATCATTGTTGAGACTCATTTCTAGGCGACATGGAGGCAGAATGCGGGTCACACTCAGGAAGCAGCTCTCCATCTGTAATCCTTTACCTTGTTCATTTTTTAAGTTTCCTTCTCGTAATGCAAGAGTCAGACCACCTCATCCAGTATAGTGTGGCAGCCTAGGCTAGGCTCCAGGGAATTCAAGACCAACCTTTTCCTGTGTGCTTGCCCCCGGGTGTCTGAAACCTGGTTTCAGAGGTCAATCTGTTTTAAAAACCCACAACTTTCACTCTGGAGTCCTCATAAAAGTTGTTCTTTTTGACTAACAAATGAAATCCCAGCTCCTTAACTCTGTGGCTGTCTTGATTACTCTTCTGTCATTTCTGAGACAAAATACATGATGCTAAAAATGAAGGAAGAACTGGAAGTGGTGTTGCACACCTGTAATCCCAGCACTTCGGAGGCGGAGGCAGGAGGATTGGTGCAAATTGGAGACCCATCTGGGCTAAAAAGTGAGCTCAAGGCCAGCCTGAACTGCATAGTGAGACTGTGTCTCAAAAAGACTACTACTACTACTACTACTACTAATAATAATAATAATAGAAGGAAAAGTTTATTTAGCTCACAGTTTGTGGAGGTTTCAGTTGGTAGTCAGTTGGCTTCAAGGTAGGGTAACATTCCACGGAGAAAACACTTCAAGGTGGCAGAAGACAGCAAAGGCAACAAGAGCAATTTTCTCTTCCTCTCTTATATTGTATGCAGGCTACCCAGCCTAGGGCAGGTGTAGTGCTCACACCATCTCTATGCCCTCCTCTTGCACAGGATGAGGATGTTTACAAAGTAAGGACCGTGGCCCCCTGTTGAGCCACTTAGTTAAACTTCTAAACTTCTCAAGTTGACACAATGAGCAACATGTTAGAGTGCTAAGAGGGCATCCTGTACATACTAGAATGTACAACTCCTGAGTTACTGCTTAACTTCTCTATAAGGCTCAAGTGGACACAATATTTCAACTATAATGGGGGCTCTGTGGGTGGTAAATACTGTAGAACAGAGAGAGGAAGAGTCAGAGAGGGACCCCTCAGGAAGCCAGCATGCAACACAGGAGCAGGGCCAGTGTCCCGTCAGTAAGGGCCTCGGGGTGGTCTGAGGGCAGAGTGCAGGCCCCAGGGTCCAGGAGAGTTGGCTAGGAACAGTTTTAAGGCTGCAGATCAACTCCAGTTCAGCTGCTCCTACTAATCAGGGACCAGCTGCCAAGCTTCCCAGCAGGGCACCCACACGCCCTGCCGTAGCTCCCAGCTCCGCACGCAGCTCTGAAGTGCTGGGCTCCTTTCTTTTCCTTTCCCCTGCCTCTCTTGTTCTTCTTTATTTCTTTTTTTGAGGGCTTGAGATTGCATCTAGGGTCTTCATGCTGAACTACATTCCCATCCCTCTTTGATTTTTCTGAGACAGGATCTCTCTAAGTTCCCCTAGGAGGAACTTGAACTTGTGGTCCTCTGCCTCAGCCTGCCAGAGTGCTGGGATGACAGGTCTGCACCACCATGTAGCTGTGGGTTTTTTTTTTTTTCTTACAAGATTCAAAATTTGGATCTGTGTCCAGGTATTGGTACTAAAGACATTATTTTCTCAAAAGCAGCTTTTCTTTTTTTTTTTTTTTTAACTTTATTCATTTGTTTGCTTGTTTTTTGTTTGTTTATTTACTTTGTGGCTGGCTCAGCCTGACCTGGTGATGGGGCTGGTGCAGCATGTGGTGCCAGGGATCGAACTGGAGTCCCTGTAGTTGCCTGAGCTTTCCTAAGCAGGCGCTTTAGACCACTGAACCATCTCGCCGGCCCCAAAAGCAGCTTTTCTTTTCACCATTTCTTCTTTCCTTTTTTTGGCCTCTATGTTCTCTCCACTGAGGCCAAGTGCTGTGTGTACATGTGTATATGTATACATGTATACGTGTATTTTGCTTGCCAATGTATACACTTGTGTGTTTACACACCTTGCTGTGTGTGGCAAGAGTATTAGTGAGTGTGTTCCCACTGAAACTGAACACAGTTTTAGGGCTTCACATGCACATATTCCACATGTACTTTCTTCCAACTCAAGAAGGCCCCACCTGGCTGCAGGAGCTCTCGGCCATGCCCCCAGAACAGCCCAAGCATTCCAATCACCCTTCAGGTCCCTGAACATTTTTCTCTCTCCCAATAACATCTCAGAAATGGCCCAGAAACTAATGGAGTTATAAAGGGAACAAGGCCCTTGGGATGTTCACCTCCTGAAGACATCTGCTTGCATTTAACACAGCCAAAGGTAAAAATAAGTCCTGGCTTCTGCAGTCCTCTGTACATCCCCAGCCCTTGGCGGAAGATGCCCTGGGTAGCTGGATGAAGCCTCAGTGGCCACACAACACAGAGCTCCGCTTCGAAGAGGCTGACACCTGGTCAGCGCGTTCATTTGGGGCAACTTTGAATAACTTCTTGTACAGCAAAAGTCAGCTGGCTCTCCTGGACCTCAAACACGCTTCATCTGAGAATGTCTCTTAGCAAATGAGAGCTGATGAAGAGGGCTACAAAGTGGTAAATCCAAATGCATGTCGGCTTCTCCAGGCCCCTCCCACCATCACTGCTGGGTTAATGGGAGCTCTGAGCCAAAAATCCAGGCTTTGTATGTTCTCACGCCGCTGCTCATCTCCAAAGTCTCAGTCCGGCCCTGCTGGGCTGGGCACTGATAAGAAAACAAAAGGTTTGCTTTGGGATCTCATTCCTGACTCTATGGAACTGGAAAATATGGCAGGCATGAAATAACAGCATCTCTAAAGTGTCTCCAGAACAGGGCCTGCCTCCCAACCCCCATCTTCCCAGATGCTTGAATTGAATGCTCAAGTACACGGTCCTGGGGACTGGACAGCCTCTACTGCATCTTCATGGCTGGCTGAGAAAGAACTGATCAGCAGCTCAACAAATCCCACACAAATGCAAACCTTTCCTCCTACTTGACTAACCTCTAATTTCATTAGCAAGTGACAAATACTGCTTTATCTTTGGATAACGCAGGAAATCAGGCTCATCAATTCAATTAGCTGGCATCATCATGTACTCAGGGTGTCTCAGAAACCCTTGTTCTGTGCTTTGCATTAATAATAGGGTGAAGGAAACAGAAGCTAGGGGAGTGCTGGTGTCAAGTCACAGTCCCTACAGTAGGGAATTCAGGATGACCCTTAGGAAGGGTTTCAGCTTGTGCTAAGGGACAGGCAGGGGAGCTGTGGAGGCTCCTGGTGGCAGGAAGAAACCCCTGATTGGGGGTGGGGGTGCACCCTGCCCTGAGCCTCTGGAGTGGCTGGCAGGCTGGCCTACAAGGCTGACTCCTGTCTGGGCTGGAGCCAGTCTGAGACCTGAATGAGGGAATGCAGAGGATAATGGCCAGAGGGAAACTCAGGCACACAGCAGGACTCCAAGAGGCTCAGTTCCTGAGGCATCCTGTACTCAGGTATCTATAACCCGCTGCTACCCTCTGCCTCTAGGAGAGGTGTGCTTCACACTACAGTTTGTTGGCAGCTAGGCTGAGTTGCATCAGAGGCTATGCAAGAGGGACAGGTCCAGGCAGCAAGCATCCACGAACTCACCCAGAGCTACAGCAGGGCATGAGAAAGGGAGACTAGAGAGTGGAAACAAGGGGACACTTTCCTCCATGGACACCAGCAGAGTCAGGTTGCTGGTTTGGCATTCTAGAAAGGTAGGCTAGGTATCTGGAGGGAGCAGAAATGACCGTGGTGAACCTTGGCTCCCCCCACAACCCGGGAGGGAACACATGTGTGTACAATGCAAGGACAGGAGCTGAGCCCCCAGGAAGGTTTCCTGGAGAAGGAGCTTGGAACGCTGCTGCTGAAACCTGGCACAGGGCATCATGAGTTGTGTAGGTGTGCATAGCCACAGCCACTGCCAGGCAGCATGTCAGTGTCACCACCAGCTCTGTGTTAGCTAGGCTCCATGCTTCTCTGTCTGTCAGCTGCTCATGTCTCCCACAGGGCCTCCCCAGATGATTCACAAAGGGGTGTCCTGAATCCTGTGCTCTCCCAAAATCCACCACCCAGGCAGGAGACTGCCCAGCCAGACATCAACCTAATCGTGCTCCTAGGTCCTCTCGGTTTCCTCCCCACCGTCCTGCAGGACCTCATGGAGAGGTGTTCCTCACCCACCTCTGACTCCTTCACCTCCCTGCCCTGTGCACCCAGCTCCTGGTCCTAAGGCTCCTCCTTTTGTGGGTCAGTGATTTCCAGAAATAACACTTCCTTAGCTCATTGCTGTCCTATGGGACATTGAAGCCAGGCCCTATGGGACTCTTTGAACAGGAGCAGATCCTCAGTCAGACTCCTCCCCAGGGGACAGGTGTTTGTGCCACATCCACTCACTCAGGGGGACCAGATGCAAAATTCCTGTGGCCTCTGTAACCCTGTGCCCATAATGGCAGGGCAGGGGTTCTCTGCTGTCAAGGTCAAAGAGGCATTGGGAGCTCAAACAGCTGCCCCAAGGGAATGCAGATCATCCCGACACTATCCTTCACATACTTTCCTGGCTGGAAAAAATTTCCCATGGCAGCTGTAGTTCTTCAGCTGAGATCATCAAAAGGAAGTTTGGCATAGTGGTGAAAGCCTGTAACCTCAGCACTGGGAAGCTGAAGTAGGAAGCTTGTAAGTTCAAGCCCAGCCTGCCAGCTTAGCAAAACCCTGTCTCAAAGTAAATAAAAACAGAGTGTGAATGTGGAGGCTCTGGGTTCAATCCCTAGCACTGAAAAAATACATAAATAAATGAAAGAAGATGGAGGAAAGGCTAGGAAGGGGTTTGACAACCCATAGGCCACAGAGTCAGAGCAGTTAGGAGTAGTAAACAGCTTGCCCAGAGGTTCTCATAGACCCTATACTCATTGAGAAGGTAAAACTCAAATTCGTGATTCATTTTAGATGCTGGTTTGCCGCAGTGTTTGGTAAATTGGATTAAATACACGCATGTGCCGCATGGTATTCCACAACTGTCATGGTTCCCTTCACCAGGCTTGGAGGTGCAGCTTACCCCTTTCTCCACAGGCACCTGGATTCACTGCCAACCTGGCCAGAGCCATTGTCCCCTAGGGGGTTCTAAAAACATAGACAGAGGAAAAGAAGGCACCAAGGCAGGACAAATAGCCAGGCTGTGTGAGCAACCACACACAACTGAGGAGGCAGCACTTTACTTCTGTGCTGCCATCTTGGAACACCATCTGCTCTTTCTCTGGGAGAAACCAGCTCCCACACTGGTGACATCCAAACACAGCAGCCTCCATCCACAGCAGAAAAGCACCCGGGTGGCCAGTGCTGAGCTCCCCAAAGCCATGGCCTCTTGTGAAACATGAGCCACTATCACTCTACTGGGTCACTTATGGCTTCTAGCCCTCAGAACCATGTGCTAACCAACATTTCTCATTTTTGGATGCTAAGGGTTAGAAATCATTAATCACAAGGAAATAACTAACTATAATACAACTATAAAGGAGAAGAATCATATAATTATCTTGTGTGAGGTGCAGAAAAAACATATAAATATATTTAACACATAATTATAATTTGTTTTTAATTTCTCAGCTGGCCGGGAGGAGCAGGCAATGTCTCTATCTATTAAAGAATTACACTGCAAAAAAACAAAGTCATAGTGAATGCTGACGTGTTAAATCATTTCCTTTTGAAATGAGAAATGAGACAAAGATTCTTGCTATTACCACTTGAGCTCAACACTGTTCTAGAGGACCTAGTCAGTGAGGAAAAAGATGAAAGATGAATTAGATGGGAAAAAAACTGTCATTCTCCCCAGACGACATGCTTGTATGGCTCATAGAAAACCTGAGAGAATCTATAAATAAACTACTGGAATTAAAATTTAGCAAGATTTCTGGATAAAATGCCAAGCATAAATTCTATATATCAGCATCAATAATAAGAAATTTAAGATAGCATTTATAATAATCTTTATAAAGCAAATACCTGCAAATAAATAAAAAAGTATGTAAGATCTTACATAGAAAGTATGTAAAGTAATTCTCCCTGAAGTGAACTATAAAACATTGTGAAGGACTTTAAAGAAGATATGCATGTATAAATCATGGTCATGAATTAGAAGATTGATATCAGTTTTGCACAAATTTGTTTGTACATTCAACACAGTCTAGAGCAAATCCTAGGAGAACTTTAAGAGACTGGATAGGTTGGTGTTAAAATATATATACACATGTGCTAAGTACTAACAATAGGTAAGATAATCTTAAAGAAAGAACAAAACAGGAGAACTTAGTCACCAGAGATAAAGACTTCTTATAAAGCTGTAGTAATTAAGACAACTAATGGATAGATCAATGGGACAGATGAGTCTAGGAAAAAACTTACATACATATTGACACCTGTTTTATGACAAATATAATATTAAAGACCAATGTAAAAACAGTGATCTTTCCATTAAATGGTACTGTATCAATTGAATATTCATATTAAACAGAAAAAATTGGCAATTATGTCAAATACAAAAAAAATCAATTTTAGGTGGGTTTAAATATAAATGCAAAAGGAGATCTGGGATGGTGCTGTTGACTAGATATGCAGTGCAAACACATATTCAGGCTGCATGTGTAATTTTGAATATCATAGCAGCCACAGCTTTAAAAATAATAAGAAGCTAACTAAATCTGTTTTAATAGAATTTGTATTTAACTCAATTTAGCCAAAACACTATCATTTGAACACGT
>PVKN010007442.1:0-26649 GCA_004027915.1 Capromys pilorides | reverse complement strand
GGAATAAACTTTTCAAGTTGACTATGACTTGCACATTTTAGCCTATACCGTGTTTACTAAGAATCTTTAGAAAATGACAAGGTGTGTCCTGTTAGAAGGCTGCAGCATCTTCCCGTTCTCCTGCGTGGTGTTCCTAACATCTGTGTACTGTGATGTATCACAGTGGGCAAAGGGAGAGCAAAACACCTTCTCTAAAACTTCCACAAACAAGGAACGAGGATCTAGTAGAAATCAATCCCTGAGTCAGTTTTCCAAGCTGTTGTTCTGAGTCACAGTTCATTCTGAATCCCAGAATTTAAACAGCTTCAGTGAGTTTTTTATTGTTTAGTATGAGGAGTCAAATCCAGAGCTTCACACATGCTAGGCAAGTGCGCTACCTACCACCAAGCTACATCTCCAACCCTATCTTAAGTTTTTAACTCATACCCACAGAAAGCAGATCTATAAGAATGGGAATAAGGCATTTGGGTGCCATTGTGAGCCCCACACCTCCCAACTATTTGTGTGACCCTGAGGAGGGTATATGAAATTCCTGGAACCAGGAGTTCAGTTAGATCAAGTGTCTTCCATATTCAATGCTCTAAGATTCTGATTTACCATGCAACTGAATCAGCTTTTTAAAGCCAGAGTTCTCACATGGAATCTGAGCCTGGGCAATTGTCCCAGCATGCTCTAGGAAGGGCAGCCACTAACAGGCAGCACAACAGGAGGCTTCCACAGTGTGAGCCAGTCACCCGAGGATCATGACTCAGGTAGTACCAGGCAGATAACAGGTGGGGAGATAAAGATCTGGCACTGGAAGTCTAGTGGCCAGCAGCCTCAGTCATCAACTGGCAAGGGCTATAAGGTCTCAGACGAGGGAGCAGGTGGCAATAGTGGGTGGAGAGGGGTAGTGGACACATATCACCTGAGTTCAGCCCAGGTTACACAGGCCCTAGCAAGCCTGGGATCAGGATTGGGTGACCAGCCTAGAGGGCAAGGGCTGGGTTTGAGTGAGTCAGAACAAGGAGCAGTGATGAAACCTTTCTGGAACAGCTCAGCAGTAACTCGGAGGGCCTCAGGGAACCTGTAGGCCTGGCCTCTGAGAATGGGGGGTAGGGGGTGGGGTTCTCAGTAGGAACCCCTTATGGTGGGACATGAGCAGCTAGGAGCCCTTCCTGCCTCCATTGGAACTGGCTGCCACCCAGAGCAGGACAGGCCTGGGGCAGGCCATAAGTTCCAGGAAGACTCTGCCCAAAGGTAGAATGCGGAAGCCACTGGTGACCATCCAGCTCTTCCCGTTGGAGTGTGGCAGTTCTGTAAGTCCTTGGGGCTCCCCCAAACCCATCCGTGCCTCACCAGGCAGTCACCACCCTTCAAGGCAAGGCACTAGTTCCTCTTACGATTCATTCATCATAGCCTAGGAGTCTAAGTAAAGTATTCCTGAATATTGGGTTTCTCTTTTTATCTCAAGAAAATCTTGGAAATACCTTATTTAATATTGAAAAATAAACAAGGTTGCTAGTGACAGAAAGACTTAGAATCATCCCTCCAGTTCTATGTGCTCTAAGCAGTAGCTGGCAACACATTGTGCTCTAAGTTGAGATGACCTGTGTGTAGATGGAAGAGTTAGCCCTGTCCCTGCTGCACAGAGCAGGTTTGCATCATGTAGCCCTCATCTTAGCACATTTCTGGCTTTGCCTAGCATGTCCCCACCCACAGAGGCCCTTGGCTGAGCTACAGAATGTATCCACTTATCCCCTTTATTTAATTTCCACAAGATTATGGTGAAGTCTGTTTTCTTTAATAAGGTTTCCCATAGCTACACAATCATTTTCTTTTTTTGTAATCTCTGCTCTGTCTTTCATCCTTTCTTATTTGGTTATTTATTTGACTTCTGAATAACTGTGTAGGAGTTAAGCCTGCAGGAAAGCCTTTGTAATGAATGTGCCATATTGCCCTGAACTGGAAATCAGTGGAAGAGTAGAAATGTTGAGAAAGGGTGTGGCCCAGGCCAAACCTAGCTCTTCCAGCAGGATACTGCCTGTCAGGTGACAATCCAGGGCCACCCCAGGATCAGGGTTTCTGCAGCTTCTCTCTCTTGCTCCTGGGCTCCTCCCCAGGGGGAGTTTCTGCCAACCAGCAAGGTCCCAGGTGGCTGGTCTAGTCTCATACAAAATGACTTTGATGCCATTTTGATGTCTAAACTGTCTACAGAGCAGTGGGCATTCTTGTTTCATTGCTCACTAGAGTTTCTGTGCAGATCAGTCTCTAGTTTCACTTCCTGGTGCTCCTAAGGACCAGGCAAAACTTTCTCCTAGGTCTCTGGTTAATCACTACAACTCAGGTCTGTTTCACACCTGTCACCCCTCCCCAGACCACAGAATTGCCACTCAGAAACACACCTGAGCTGGAGCATGGAATTTCCCCATGTCAGTCGCACTGCCCTGAGGGCTCTGTTTAGGACAAGGGACATCCCTTATACTGTTCCACACTTCCCAGTCTGTTCCCAGCCATGCCTTCCCACCCTACCTAGAAAGCAGGTTGCTTTGAGCCTTATTCTGATCTCGCTGGTGCCTCAGAACCATCACTGGGTTAGCAGAGCCTCAGCCTAAGTCCTCCACCGGCTCCTAATACCTGGTGAGCAGAATCCATCCTCCAAACCATGTCCACGATGTTGTCCCAAACATGGTGTACTGCACTTTGGTCCATGTTCTTTGCTCCACCAGGATGGGGCAGTCTTCCCCTCAGCCACACATCCCATCTGTTCTTCAAGGCCAAATTCCATATCAGCTCTTGCCTTGATCTGTCGTCCCACCACCCCTTACGTGTCACATTCCACCTCTCAGAATCCTTCTGCCTCCTCTTCCACCTTGCTCTTGGTCATGGTATCCTCTCTGTTACTCTCCCTGCATGGTTGCAGCTTCTCCCATGGATCTGCCCCACCCACCCACCCGTCATCCTGCCCAGCACTCGGCAGCTCTGGACATGCATCCCAGCCCCCCTAGACAGTCTGCTCCCCAAGACCTTGCTTCTTCCTGTATGTGAGGACCATGGCTCTGTGTGGGTGCCCATTCCATGTAGTTGATGTGTATGAGATGCAGGTGTGTTTGGCTCTTCTCTGGAGCAGTTCTGAGTAGCACATCTTTACTTGACCTCCCCTTCAGGTACATGCCTACATCATCAGCTACCTGAAGAAGGAGATGCCAAGTATGTTTGGAAAGGAAAACAAGAAGCGAGAACTTATCTACAGGCTCCCAGAAATCTACCTTCAGCTGCAGCGAGAATACCAGATTTCTGCAGGGGACTTCCCTGAGGTCAAGGCAATGCAGGTAACTGGGAACCCATTGTCATGTCTTGGGACGGGAGGGAGATGCAGTGGGACAGGAGGGGTTTGTGGTTTAGGATCAAGAAAAACATAAGAACTGGTCTTCCTGGATGAAGCAGAAACTGCCTGCCTTCTAAAACACTTAAGAGGAAGAGAATACAACAAAGGTTGATGGCATTGGTATGGAGAAATCAGATGAGCCCTCTGAGACTGCTCAAGGAAGTGGTTTTGATGCTGAGGTAACACCTGTTTCTCAGAATCCTGCACCTTAAAGGAATCAGAGCTGGGCATGGCCTTATGGGTCACCTTGGACAGCCTCTTCTGCCTGCCAGCACTGTAGGATTATGTGCTCAGGTGAACTCACCATGGCATGGGGCTCTGTGGACCTGGCTGGGCTTTGCAGGACACATAGTTTTGCTGAAAGTCTAGCACTGGTGACCTTGACCCAATTTCAGAGCCTCTCAAGTTGAGTCTGGGCAGTGCCACCTGAGCTGGGTGTGCAGGGTGTGGCTGCCTCCCAGCTCGACATCAGATAAGCTTGTTCTCTGAAGAAGCCCACCCGACTGGCCTCAGCAGACAGTCCTCACCGCCAGACCGACTGTCTTCTCATCCAGACACACATCCATCTTCACACAGCCACTGTTCTTAAAGCAAGCGATCCCAGCTCAGGTGCCCATGGCCAAGTGATCAAGTGAAGCCGGTCAGGTGGAGGAGGCTACGTGGCTCTTGTTGACCACCTGTTTTCTGACTTCCCCATCTGACAGGCACTTGAATCTACAAGTGAAAGACATAGTTATGTCCTTGCCATGGTGCTTGTGGGCTCCAGGCAGAGTATGTCCAGTCTCCATGAGGACATCCTATCCAGCCCATTGGTTACCACGCTGAGAGGATACGGGCCCACGTGATCAAAGATTTGTATATAAAAGCACCTGATTTTCAAATTTTGACTCAAAGTTTCAAAAATTACTACACGGGCCAAAAGCCATCTGCATATCTGCTATGCCCTGAGAGTCGCCATCACATCTGCCCCGAGCTATAGAGGCCAATGTCACTAAAGTAGCCTTGCACAGAACCCTGGGCCTCAAGGTCTCTGCTGGTCCCTGCTAGAAGGAAGAAGAAGGGGAAGGAAGAAAGGCCCAGAGCATTGTAGAGGCAAAAGCTAAAGGTGGGGACAGTGGCAGGAGTTTTGTTCTGGGGACGATATTTGATAATGTGAGTTTTAATGAATCACACAAACACGGGCTGGGTCCTGCTGTTCTGGGGAGAGTTCTCACACCAGGGCTCAGGTGAGTGCGCTGGTCTCTATGATCTGGCTGTGTTTATTGCATAGCAAGTACAGAAGCATCTTTTCTCTTCCAGCAGTAAAACAAACATGCCTGTACCCAGAGGATGAACGAGATTTCTCCCGTCACAGGAGGCCTGATTTAGGCATCTCCTAAAGAGTTCCCCATTCACATTGTCAGGCTGTGCCTGCAAACCATGACCAAATTGCAGGGCGGCTGTTTCCTGCCTTTCAGATGGAACTTCAGTGGGAGGGAAACCTGGTGTTTCAACTAAAATGAAAGTTATGAGAAAATACCCAGTGTGTGCCATCGTCTCGTGGGGCCCTCTGTGAATCCTTAGCATAATCAGGTTGTCACCAGCCACAGGAAGAGGCTGCTCCAGGGCACCCTAAGCCCCAAAGTGCAGGGAGCCAACTCAAGACCAGAACTACTTGTGACACAGATAACCTGGGCCTGGGGGTGTCACATGACAGCCACTCCACCAGAGCTGGGGCAGAGGAATGGTCCCTGGGAAAGGAAACCCTCATCTCTGGAGCAGCTGCAGCCCATTCAGCAGGAGGACACAGGAAGGGTCTGAGTGTGTTAAGAGCCCCTGTGGGTCAGGCCCCACAGCAGGTCCCATAGCACCTGGTCACTTGTGTCCACTTAGTCCTTCACCTAAGACATGAAATGGCCTACCCCAGCGAAGTCCCAGCCCTGGGAACAAATCAGTGAACAAAAAAAGAATCAGGGCAAAAATAATTTAGTCTTCATGTTGTGACACTGACAGTGAAGCTTTGGGATGCAAGGTTTGTTGTTGGGACACATACTTCTCCTGACAGCGTGACTGCTGTTGTGGTTTAGAGTAATTAATTACATCATTTCCTGTCTGTCTCCGTCAGGGCTGTAACTCCATGAGTTCTTTTCTCTCCCATATCCTCCACATCCGGGATGTAGTGGCAGCTCAGCCTACCTTAGTCACTGTGTGTTCATGGTATCTCTTGTATTGTGAGTTTTTCAGACCCTGGCCAGGTCTGAGTCTCAGAAGGCTTATAGACCAGAGTTTTCCAGAGGAAACCCTAGAAGCTCAAGGATATTTTCTCCTTGAGAAGCCAGTAGGGTCCAAACCACACCTGCCAGTGCCATCAGAGAATCTCATGGAATGAGGCAGGCCAGTAGTGGCACATTAGGAATGTTCACTGTCCCCTGTGTACTGGCTACCTGCTGCCATCCCAGAAGCTCTGAATGCATTATGTGGGTAAAGCTTGAGTCTAGTGAGAATCTGACACGTCCGTGTGACCTCTCCTGTGTCTGGTGTAGAGATGGGGACAACAACTCAGAGATGACTGTCATGGACTTCACCCCATCACGGTTGTCTGGAGAGCTTGCTGAAGCCAGCTCTAGGTATTCTCCAGGCCTGTCACAGACTGTCTGGACAGAGTGACTCAGCCATTGAATGAGCTAAACATGTATTTTGAGGCTTCCTGCAGTGGTAGGACAAGATCTGCAACCTGCTCCTGAGGCTATTTTCTCTGCCCTCCCCCTTCCGGAGGATATCTGACTTTTGGCACAGATGTGTCAATGCCTCAGGATGACAAGAGCCTTAGTAATACCACCTTTACCCTGCCTTACTTCTGGAATGACAGTGACCCCATGGCAAATGAGCTGGCAGCATGTCAACAGCAGAGAGCAGCAGAACTGCCCCTGTCTGCCCTGGCCCTTCTGTGCATTTGAACCCCACTCCTGGTGACCCTTGGGAAGACAAGGCCTGTGATAGCCCAGCCAACTGGAATTGGGCTAGAAACTGACCTTTTCCCTTGGGAAGGAGTAATTCCAGGGTCCTACTTACTGGATAGTTATTAATGGGTCTGTCTTCAAGCTCCCAGTGAGTAGTCATTCTATAAAAATGTTTTGGACCCACCTTAATGGAGGAAATGGTGATGGTTTAACTTGAATGCCACGCTCCCTGGTCAGGAGGGGACCACAGGGATGAGTGTGTAAAGTTTATGTCCTTTATGCTTTTCAGGGTAGGATTAGCAGCTATTATCTGACCACTCTTGTAAATAAATGGCCATTTCCCCTGTTGATTTCCCAAACATGTGCTGCCAGGATCCATAGCCCCTTCGAGCTGATAGAGCATTAGGATAGGCATCCCACCCGCGAATCTGCCGGCCAGAAGCAGAGCCTGTGTGCCTCCAGCTCAGGTGCACTCCTGAGCCATAGGGTAGGTGTTTGTATGCAGGGAACCCAGCCTTGTTACCCAGCAGCGCTGAGAGCTTTGTGTAGGATGCTTCCTCCTACTCCCCCTCGATTTATTCTTTTCAGTCCCCTGGCTGCCAAGTCTGACATTGTTTGGTGCTGAAGTTGAAGAGTGACATGCTGGTGACTACAATCCGCCAGTGTGTATGAAGACAGAGGAACCAGAATTCTCATTAGAAAGCATGCCTGCTCCACCCCACTGCCCAGAGGTCACAGGCCACATTGGGGTTTCATCTCAGCCCCACAGGGCTTGACAGCAGTGAGGGAGGCCCTCCTCTGGAGACAGGCCAGGCTGGCTGACTGGCTAGCTCCCAGCTATGTCTCTCAAAATCTACAGCTCAGGGTGTCCCTTCAATATGTCAGCACAGAATTCCTGCCCTACTGTGCATCCTACAGACCATAGCTTTTGATTCTTCATTGCAAATAGGGAGGGGACAGGATAAAGGAGAAATGGCCTCTCCAGACAGTTAAATGTTATAGAGCTATTAGGAATGAAGTTATATAAAAATTGACATCATAGACAATATGATGCATTTTTTTTTTCCAGTATTGGAGATTGAACCCAGAGACTTCACACTTAGCTGCATCCTTTTTTTGAGACAAGGTCTCAGTAAATCACTATGTTACCCTGCTAAGCTTGAACTTGTGATCCTTTGACCTCAGCCACCCAGAATTCTGGGATTACAGACCTGTGCCACCATGCTCAGCTGACACGGTTCTTTAAAAATGCAGATTATGTATTAGCATGGTGGTGGTGGTGGTGTGTGTGTGTGTGTGTGTGTGTGTGTGTGTGTGTATAAATGCCTAGAAATGTGTGCCCATGCTTGGGAAGCAGTGGCTGGTTGCTGTGATGACTCTCTATCTGCTGGAGTCTGTACTCCTGGCCCAGCTGTGCTTCGGTGCGGCAGACCCTGTGAGGGTCCCTACCTGCCCAGCACCTGGGGCTCACTCACAAGAGATTAGTGCTCTAAACTATAGTGAGGTTTTTATGGTCATCTGTCCTTCTTTCTTTCAGTTGATCTAAAATAAAGTTCGTAAGTACCTTCCCCCAAGTATAGTCCCCCTGTCCTAGCCAGGGTAGCATTCATGAAAAGCCAGGAGGCCTGGACCCTGGTCTTGACTTCATCAAGACTGCGTGTAGCAGTTTATAAAACAAGGTTGAGAATAGTGCTGCCCTTCCTCACCCAGGAAAGGCATGCAAATCAGCTAAAGTGTGAGGTAATGTCTAGAGTTTTCAAAAAGAGGAACACAGCTGGGTGTGGTGGCACATGCCTATAATCCCAGCACCAAGAAGACAGGCAGGAAGATAGCCATGTTTGAGACCAGCCTGAGCTACAAAGTTAAAGGTCAACCTGAGCTGTATAGCAAGACCCTATCTCATAAAGATCCTCCATAAATAAGTAAATAAATAAATAAATAAGACAGGTAAAAAAGGATTTTCCTGAAATCCTATTCATATGTAACGCTTACATCTAATGAATTTGGGTGTGGGGACCCCCTGGGACAGCTCGGGAAGCACAGGGTGGGTTGGGAGGACTTGTCTCCCTCCTGCTGCCGCTGCCTGTTTCTTCCTGAAGAGAGAGCCTATCACCAAGGCTGTGTTTTCTCCTCCTACAGGAACAGCTTGAGAACTATGACTTCTCCAAATTTCACTCGCTGAAGCCCAAGCTGATTGAGGCTGTAGACAACATGCTGACCAGCAAGATCTCATCTCTCATGAGCCTCATCAGTCAGGAGGAGATGAGCACGCCCACGCAGATGGTGCAGGGCGGCGCCTTCGATGGCACCACTGAGGGCCCCTTCAACCAGGGCTATGGGGAGGGGGCTAAGGAGGGGGCTGATGAGGAGGAGTGGGTGGTAGCCAAAGACAAGCCTGCCTACGACGAGCTCTTCTACACTCTGTCCCCCATCAATGGCAAGATCACAGGCGTCAATGCCAAGAAGGAGATGGTGACCTCCAAGCTGCCCAACAGCGTGCTGGGCAAGATTTGGAAGCTGGCTGACTGTGACTGTGATGGCATGTTGGACGAGGAGGAGTTTGCGCTGGCTAAGCATCTCATCAAGATCAAGCTCGACGGCTATGAGCTGCCCAACAGCCTCCCCCAACACCTTGTACCCCCCTCGCACAGGAAGTCCCTGCCATAGGCTGACTAGAAGCCACCACAGAACAGGGCAAGCAGGGCAGGAGGAGGGGAGCCAGGGGACCTGGACCTAAGGCCCTCTCTGCCACTGCCTGCTGAATGGCCTTGGGCAAAGCACTGCCCTCTCTGTGCCTCAGTTTCCCCATCTGTAGGATGAGGCAAGACACTGGATACCAGATGAGGTCCTTTCACCTCTAAAATTCTAAGTTTCTATTAAAATATTTGGGGGAAGGGAATGGATTAGGAGATCAAAAGCTTGAGAAGAAAAGGAAATTACCCCGAGTACCCAGAAGCCTGGAGGAGCACAGGTGTAGGGGCGGCTTGGTGGACTCCCGGACTGGGAAGTGAGCAGGGGCCTTGCCTGCAGCAGATGAGCGGCAGGGCCACACGGTGCTGTGACTGTGAGCGGCGTCTCAGCACCTGTCTGTCCCTTAAGGGCACTGGGGCAGCACGGATGATCTTATTTTGTTTATTGCGTTTCCTGCTGTATGTAGAGGAGAGAAAGAATAAAGCAGAAGGTTTCTACCACCTGCAGACTGCTCAAAAAAGAAGGCTGATGGCCAGGCTTGTCTGTTGTGCCCCTCTCTGAGGCAAGCAGGGCACATCTGTCCCAGTGCCCGTCCCTGCCAGGCCTCCTTCCTGGACATCCAGAACTATAATTGGCAAGGGATTTGAAACTCACAACCTCTACAAACCCCTGGCAGGACCTCCACTTGGTATTTCAGGCCATTTTGAAGTCCTATCAGTTTGTCCATTAGTCTGTAGTGAATCTATTTATCAGACTTAAGCCACACGAAAGGAAAGAAACTTCCTTCCATTGTTTAGTCTTTGTCCCCTAAGGCTTCTTGGTGGGTGACAGGACTTAAATTCAATAGAACCACATCTCTGTGTGTGCAGTGTCCCAAGTCCTATACTCAGGAGAGATCAGTCTAGTGGAGTGAGACACTTTTATAGAAAAATAGGCACTTTTATTATACCCACTCGTGTCTTATAAAAGGCTTTATACAGAAATGTTTTATATAAACCCCTTTCTTCAGAGCTGCGTGGTTGCTCATGAATGCCCATCTCGAGGCAGGACCTGGCCACTTTCCTTCCCTTGGCTCTTGGGCGGCTCAACCAGGTCCTTCACCTGGGCCACGTGCTGAGATTTCTGGGTCCAGTGAAGGTAGGCACTTGCCCCGCCACCCTCCTGCCCTGAGGTCACAGCTTGGGGCAGCAGGTGGCTCTTACCTTTATGCTATGAGAGAGGGTCAGAGCCACGAAGGCTGTGTGACCTGGGCCTTGCCAGCACCAGAAATGAGTGAAATCATTCTCACTGAGCCTTCCAAAGCCACACGTGTCTCCCTGTTCCTCTCACCTGCCTCTTGTGTCATCGGGGTTAAAACTACACATTTAAAAGAACATACTGAGCCAGGCATGGGGGCACACGCCTGTAATCCCAGTACTCAGAAGGATCACTGTGAGTTTGAAGCCAGCCTGAGCTGCATAGTGAGATCCTATCTCAGAAAGGAAAGAAAGTACTGATTTGGGGGCAGAATTTATCTAGATGCCAGCCCTTAAATTCTCCATCTTCCTTTCTAATAGTTTTAAGACAAGAAATTATATAATATAACTTTTGATCTGAATGAGCACTTTTAAATTAATGAGACATGCAGGGGAAAGGTTTGTGATTTGCATATTGTAATGTAGGGAAGTATTTCTGTGAAGGTGAGGCCCACTCAGGTGTGCAGGAGGTGGCAGCCACCAGCAGCAGTGTGAGGAGAGATGGTTTGTCCAGAGGGATGTCAGGGAGAGTTGACTGTCCCTCCAGAACTGTCTTGCTTCTTTAACTCTGCTCAGTTATTACATATAAACATAAATATATCCAACTATATTCTTCACACAAGTATGGTTTGCTTTTCTGTTGTTGGTTGTTTTGGTTTTTAATTTCTAGTGTGGGAATTGTGAGTGTGCGCGCGTGCTGGGGATAAAACCAAAGCCTTCACATACTAGGCAAATGCTCTGAACTGCTACTGAACTACCTCCTCAACCCCAAGTCTATATTTTTAAAACTTGTCAGTGTGTGCCTGTGTACACATGCCCAGGTTGGGTCTATGCAGTGACTTAGGAAAAGATCCTGTTTGGAGGAGAGCAGCAGGCTGAGGCTCCAGTTTGTCCACAGATGGAAACTGCGGGGGGCAACATGGCCTCCTCACCTGCCCTTACCCCCTCACGCTGGAGAAGCTTTGGCAGCTGAACCTTTTCCTGCTGGGCCTCTGGTGGTGGTCTTTAAATTCTTTTTTATGCATTTACTATAGGGTCTACAGGGTCTCACTACATAGGTTGGACTTGTAGTGACCCTCCCAAGTGCTGGGATTACAGGTGAGCATCACTATGCCCAGTCTTAGTGACGTTCTTTAAAAGAAGATAAAGTAGCCTAAAATCTTGCCTTGCACCATGAAATGATTCATCATGACAAGTTCTCTGCAAAGGGAAACCTGGGGCTGGTAATCAAGGGAGAATCTATCCCTCCATGGGACCAACACATCCCTGGAGTGTGTCCAGAACATCAGCCCCCTTCTTGGGCCACCCTAGAGCTTGCACATAGAAGGGTGAGTGGATTCCAGTAGCTAAATTCAGTGTAGCGGGCTAAAGCCAAAGGAAACCTGCAAATCTTCAAGTCCAACTTTGACACAGCAGATGCACCACAAGCACAGACCTCTGTACTGAGTGTGGGAAAGGGTAAGTGAACACTTGGCCCACACCTCCAAGCCACCCAGAGAGGTCTCTGCTCCCGCTCCTGACTCTCCTGTCCTGCCTGCTTCAGCGCCCCCCCGCCCCAAGTGGACCAGCTTTTTCCTCTCAGATTCCCACTCCCAGGTTGGCCTGGTGAGGGCCATGCTTCGTCTCTCCTGCGCTGGCCTCATCCACCTTTCAGAGACATCAAGATGCAGCCATCCTGCGTCCTGGGCTGGGCTGTGCTGTGCACAGCAGGCCGCCCTTTCAGAGCTGGACTCGCCCTCTGGAGCATGGGGCCCGCAGCCATGCAGGCCAGAACCAAAGCTCTTCTCATCGCCCACACCTGGCTTTATCCCAACCCTGAGAGAAGCCCTCATATCCCCGGTGCACTCTGCTAACTACAGTGTCGCCCACCCCTGCACCCAGCCACCTGCCCCTCCAGTCAAGGCTGCTCCCTGGACCTTTCCACTTTGCCATACGTTCACAAGACCCTGGGCAGTGTCCAGGATAAATCAGTGTGGCCATAAGGAGAGCACTTTTTGCTTGTGTCCTTCATGGAATATAGCAAGGTGTCATTCTTAGAAGAGAACCACTGAGGTGTAATTAAGTAAACAAGGGCCTAAATTAAGATTGTATCTGAATTCAGATACCCTTAATTAAAATACAGGTGTGGAAGTGCACATAATCCCAGCACTCAGAAGGCTGAGGCAGGAGGATCACTGTGAGTTTGAGGCCAGCATGGGCTATAAAGTGAGTTCAAGGCCAGCCTGAACTGCATATTAAAATCATCTCAAAAAATAAAAAAATAAAAATAAAAACCATAAGAATTTCTGCATTACAAATAAAGCACTAATCTGAAAAATTTTTTTTCAATTTCAAATGTGAAAGCTTTGTAAAATTTTAAAAATTTCATTCTGAAGTCAATATTAAAAGTCAAAACAATTTTATAAATCATAAGTACTGTTTTCTTTCTGAAACTTGTTATATTTTCCCAGTTACCAACTTAGTCTTCTTTGACATTGGTATTTAGAATCTCTCACTCTCTCTCTTTATTTTTTATTAAGGGTCTACAGGATCTTAGGATCTCACTGCTTAGGTCCAGACTCTGCGTTCAGCCTCCCAAAGAGCTGGGATTACAGGCATGCGCCACCACCCCCAGTCTCAATTGCTGTCTCAGCATGCCCCAGGGGCAGGGCTGGCATGGCTAGAATCTCTTTAAACCCAGATTATATATTTAAATTCTAAGTTTGTAGCTATCCTGAATATCTTACTATAGCTGAAAATACAAATCTAGGTGGACAGCTCTCACAGAAGAATTCTAATTGCTGTATTAAATATAAACGAAATAAGAAAAGTAGCAAATCATCATTAGAATGCCATTCCTTTTTTTTCTCCCCTCTATAACCTTACTTAGAACTGGCAAATACAGGGCCAAGGATGTAGCTCAGCAGCTCTGTGCCTGCCTGGCTAGTGTGAGGTCTTGAGTTCGATTCCTGATACCACACACACAAAAAAGACAGACTGGCAAAGGCAAGAAGACACAGTGTACTGATCAATAAATTAACGGAAACCCAAACCATCCTGTTTGTTGGCTCTGGTGTTCAGGTGCCCAAATCAGGGAGAGGCCATGCCTTCTCAAGTCCTGCCGTGGTGCTAATTCTACATCCTTTCCGAGAGGGACCCCATCTTGGGCATCTAACTGAGTACAGAGACCTACGGGGAGGCTTCAGCCCTGCCTGCAGCATGTGGGAAGCCGAGTCTGGAAGGGCTGTGGGGTGGACACTTCAGGGCTGGGGACAAGGTTGCGGGAGACACGGGTCTGCCTCACAGGGCACCCAGAGCCTGACACTGATCTGCCTCCCCAGTGTCACCTCCCCTGCCCCGGTGGCTCCTGAGGATGCAGCCTACCTCCTCATCTGGGATGTGCTCCCCACCCCATCTGCCCTCCTGGTCTTGACTGGCTGAGCCAAGCAGAGCATCTCATTTTGTGCGCAGACTAGTTCCTCAGAGGTAGGTCCGTAGCCCAACCTCTGAGCTGCTCCCTCCCCAACCTCCACTCTTACTCTGTCCTCTCTTCTCTCAACCCTTTATAAAGAAGTGCGCCTATTGTTGCAGTACAAATGGCATTGCAGGAGTACACAGCTGCCCTGGCAGGGGAGAGACACCAGGCTCCAAGAGCCACTCTAGAGCACAAACAAAGGACACACTGAGGAAGGCAAAGGAAACCCAGACTTGTGCTGACAGCATTTGGGCTGCTAGATCAACCCTCACCTGAAGTCTTTCTCCTGATAGATTTTTCAGTTATGTGAACCAATACATCCCTTTTATATTGTTTAATGCAGCTCAACTTGAAAGTCAGTACCTGCAACACAAACAATCCAAGCTTTATATTGACCAACAGGGTTCTCTTGTCACCAGGGGCTGCAATCAGTCAACAGAAGAGCAAGAATGGCTTTAGCTGCCCACGAGCTAAGGAGAAAGGAGAGACGTTCCCAGCCCCACACAACAACCTCACAAACAACCACCTCTGAGATATCTGTGTGTGAGGCATCAGACAGTTCAGTCTGTTCTGAGTGCTCACGTCACACGAGACCCGCACCAACGTCTTAGTGGGAAGAGAAGAAAGCTCAGGCATCCTGGGCTAAGGAGGGAGAGGACGTTCTGAAAGAAGCAAGACTTCAACTGGGGCCGCTAGGACAGGAACACATGGAGGGAGGGGAGAGGAAGCCAACTGGCACCCAGGATTATGACAAGATAGCTCAGGGCCTGTCCTGGATGTCCCATTACACTGGGAGACTGGAGGGCGTCAAAGCCTTGCTCAAGCCATCTGCCCAGGGTGGCTTCCCTCTAGTGGTTAATGGGGAGTCTTCATAAGTAGGAGTGTTGTGCTTTGGAAGGATCAAGGGGCGTGGTTCACAGGCCTAGGAGCCAGAGAGCAGGGATGAGGCCCTGTAGGCAGTGGTGAAGGAAAGGAATGTGGTGTTATCCCAGCACTCAGGGAGGCTGAAACAGGAGCATCACAGGTTCCAGCCCAACCTGGACAGCATAATAATAAAAAAGGGTTAGAGATGTTGCTCAGTGCAAGGCCCTGGGTTTGAGCTCTACACACACACACACACACACACACACACACACACACACACACACGTACTGCCAGAGAGAGAGAGAGAGAGAGAGAGAGAGAGAGAGAGAGAGAGAGGGAACAGGATTGAGGGGGGATTCGGCACAGAAGGCTGACAGGAGCAGCCTCTGGTGTCAGACTGGAGCTGGGTCACAAGCAAAAAAGAAGCTTGGACACTCTAAGCATTTGAAAGCCAGACAGGAACAAGGGACTGGGAGGCCAGAAGTCAAGGGGAGGGACCCATACACCCTTTCCTCTGGGGCCAGGACCCTTGGCTACAGGGACCCCTCACCTGGAGCAATGCACTCCCTCTCAGAGTCTTGGGGCGGCTGCATGGATGCACCAGGACACATGGGTAACTGTGACCCTGACCTTAGCCAGACCAGTGCGAAACCATGCCCCAGGCCATACCCAGCTCCACAGAGCCCAAAATAGTCAACACCAAGTCTGCTTTTGAAGGCAATCCTGCCATTTTCACAGCTTTTGTAGTTTCTAGGCGTCCTTTAGGGGGAAGCCCCTTGGTCCCCCTCGGTCCAGGGTTTGATGAGCTTGTGTCTACGACAGCGCCTGTGG
Organism: Capromys pilorides; assembly: GCA_004027915.1. Taxonomy (NCBI): domain Eukaryota; kingdom Metazoa; phylum Chordata; class Mammalia; order Rodentia; family Capromyidae; genus Capromys; species Capromys pilorides. The sequence continues at coordinate 11,268 of PVKN010007442.1, read as the reverse complement.
TCAGGGGACGCTGCTGGCCAACACTGAGTGGAGGTGCTCACAAGGGGACTCTAGGGGTACAGAAAGGCAATCCAGGTTGGGAAATGGGTCTTCTCTGCCCCTCAGTGCCTCTCACCCATACTACCCCTGCCCTGGATGTTCCCACCAGACCCAGCAAGGCCACCTCAAAGGCCTCTAGGTCCTAAGAGGCAGCCACCCCGCAACACACCTGATGACAGGGGAAGTTAGCAGGGGATAGTGGGGTGGAGTGGAGAGGAGATCCACTAGCCACCGCCTGGAGCATTCCTGAGCCTCCCCCTCCAGTCTGGGCCACGCCCTGGGGCAGGTGGGAGGACAATGCTGCCTGTGTGACATTGCCCCCGCGGTGCTGGCTCCAGGGGAGGGCTGTGGCAAGGCCCCAGCTCCAGCCTTGGGCCTCTCCTGGTGCCTGTCTCTCGCAGCACAGCCCTCTGCCTGCCATCTCCACGGTCGCCAGGGCCTCCTCCCCGGACCCGCCATTGCCAAGGTGAGCATGCTGCTTTCCTTTCTCCTGCCTTCAGCAGCTCAGGGAGCAGAGCCACCCACCGTGGGCAAGGTCTGACCACAGGGATCTGAGAGAAAGACCTAGAAGGTAGGGTGGACCCTGGGCCCTTCCCCAGCCAGGAGCACCAGATCTTCCTGGCTAAGATCCAAGCCATAGCCCCCAGCAACCATGGAAACAGTGTGCCAGAATAGAGCCTCAGGCCCCACACCCCGCCCCACCTTCAGGACTCCTCTAGACTCAGAATGTCCAATGGCTTCTCATCCCTGCCAATGGCTTCTCATTCCCAAAAGGCCTCAGACCTGATGGCTGCTTCACCCCATAATCCTCAGTATCTCCCAGCTATAGGACATCTGAACCAGGAGGCCTGCCTGTTCCCACCCAGGGAAGATTCCCACCATGGCTTCTGAGTATGAGCTGGGCTGTGTTCGCAGGCTGCAGGCTTGGCACACTCACATGCAGGAGAAGACTTTCACCAAATGGGTCAATAACATCTTCCGGCTCAGCCAGGTGAGTGGCTAGGGTGGATCTGGGGGCAGCCCGTGGGGACATTTGCCTGAGAGTGTCCTGGAGCTTTTAGCAGAGCCAGACACAGGCTCTCCCACTCCTACCCCAGGGCAACTGCTCTGCCTACACCTGCCAGGCCCCAGGCTGACCCTGTGCCTGCCCTGTCCCCTCCCCAGGTGGGCATCAAGATCCAGAACCTGTATACAGAGCTGGCTGACGGCACCCACCTACTGCGGCTGCTGGAGCTGATCTCAGGGGAGGTGCTGCCAGCACCCAGCCAGGGCCGATTGCGTGTGCACTTCTTAGAAAACAACAGCCGGGCACTAGCCTTCCTCAGGGCCAAGGTGCGCTCCCGGGTAGCTGCTATGCTGGTGCCGGGTGGGCAGCCAGGGCAGGTGAAACCACCATGGCATCCTTCCCAGGCTGGGCCATAGGGTAGGGTAGCGGAAGACAACAAGAACTCTTGGCTTGGCCAGCACCCAGTTGACTACAGTAGAAACTTACCATGTCCTTACTAGACCTGAAAATGTCACTTCTGTAATCAGGGAGAGCTGCAAGATTCAATCTTGAATGACTCTTGGTGTTCTAGCCTCCTCCTTCCATAAATGTGGAGATGGAGGACCAGAATTATTTACTAGGCAAGAGCCACACTAGATGTGGAGGTGTGGGAGGCTGGCAGGGAGTGGGAAACAGAGGAAGGGCTAAGCCAATGAGGAAGGCAGGAGGAAGGGGTGCAGGAGAGACAAGGGTTTCAGCAAGCAAACGAGACAGGCACCAGCCAAAAAGGAGCAAAAGGGACCCTCATGCCCAGTGCCAGGGGCCTAGGAAGAGGTCATCTATATTGAGAATCAGGAGCTGGGAAGGCTGAGGGCTCCTGTCCTTGGGCACCAGCCTTCGAAGCAGCTGTGGAGTCACTGAGCTGGGTAAAAGGAGCCTGAGCAAATGTGGCCCATTGCTTAGATCCTTGTGGTGGTGCCACAGCCCCTGGACCTTGGTTGCTGGAGAAAACTGGGAAGGGAAGGAAAGCCAAAAGAAGGGGAGCTGCTGCAGCCCCCAGCACCAGGGTCAACACAGGTTGCCACCCACAGAAAGCCAGGCCCTACCTGGCCCTAGGCAGTGGCCCTGTGAGCCAGGCATCTTCCCTCTGGAACCCTGGGAAGCATGTGAGCCCCATGGCCCCTGGTAGTCAAATTCAAACTACCAGCTGGCACTGCTGAACAGGAAGTTGGGAGGATAAGCAGGGAGGAGCAGACATGAGCATCCCCCCAAGGTGCTCCAGCCAAGCTGAGGTGAATCTGGAAGAGGCCACATGCCAGGGAGAAGAGGAAAGTGCAAGGGTGGGGCTCCTGCAGAGCCCAGCTAGACACGCAGTGCACCCAGGGGAGACAATGCCTAGGCATAGTACCCCACACGGCTAGGCCACTCCAGGTCCGATGCCTGCCGGCTTCTCCCTGGGAGCGTCTCGGCAGGGGCAGGCTGGATTCCAGGACCCCTCATCCTCACAGTGGGCCTCTTTCAGTTTTGGTTCCTCTGAGTCTTCTTGGGAACATAGACTTTATGGTCTAGCCCAGGTGCCTGTGCCCACAGGTGCCAGTACCCCTCATTGGGCCAGAGAACATCGTGGATGGAGACCAGACACTCATCCTGGGACTCCTCTGGGTCATCATTCTGCGTTTCCAGATTTCCCACATCTCCTTGGACAAGGTATGTCTCAGCCCCCTAGGCCCCATGTCCTAGCCCAACCTGGCCCCCACTCATGCCTTTGGGGACACACAGTCCCACCTAACCTTTTTGATTCCCACACAGCACCCACAGAATCAGTGCTTACTCTTCATCCCAGGGTTTCAAATTCAGAATGTCAGAGATACTGCTATGAGCTGGCCTGAACTAGAGCCGGGGCCTCACATCTGGCTTGGGACATGTCACTCATGAGTGAGGAGGCAGAATGGCTCAATAGCTGAACTCCAGGAGGTTAGGAACATCAGGACAGACAATGAAAAGAATTCATGGAGCCAGGTGTGATGCCACATGCCCATAATCCCAGTACTTGGGAGGCTTAGTCATGAAGATCACCATGAGTTCAAGGCCAGCCTGGACTGCATAACAAGAGCCTACACATCCCTCCCCAAGCCACAGAGTTGGCAGATTAGGAGGCCCTCAAAACTCATATGTGACCATGAGCTACAAAGGAGCAGGGCCCCATTTGTCTCCATCCTCAGAGCTGAGCCCCATTTTGGGGAAATGCACAGACAAGGACACAGGCCTAACTGACCTCAGTCCTTTCAGGAAGCAGCACTGGCTTCCCTAGGTCCACGGGGCCTGGCGAGATGGGTGGGCTCATATTGCCCTGCCCCCTCCAGTGCCCATCCCAACATGGCCCCCAGCTCCCCTTAGGCACAGCCCAGCCCTCAGAGGCTTCCTGGCCACTCCAGGGCCTTGACACTCTGTCCTGCCCATGCTGTTGCTGTGTCCTTCTTGCCCAAACTCCAAGACCTGCTCAGCCTCACTTCTGAATTTATAAAGAGAACTGCAGTGAGGGGAGTGTGCAGGAGAGCACTGGAAGGACAGGAAATCAGGCGAGTTGGGGTTTGGGATGGGAACTGAGGAAGGGAGGAGAGAAGCAGAGTGCACTGAGCAGAGACAGGGGCAAGGCAAGGAGTCAAAGGAGGGAGGGAGGAGGAGGGAAAGGAGCTCTGAGTGAGGAGATGAAAGGGGGAACTGTGCAGGACATAAGAATCATCTCCCCAGAACAGGGGAGGGGACTGAACCCAGGCCCACCCTGCTCCACAGAAAGAAAGGATCCTAGCGCTGGCCCAGCCTGTCTCCCCACAGGCTCTGCTGTCCCCACATTGGGCCCCACATGGTGACCACGTCTCCCTGTCCAACCAGGAGGAATTTGGGGCCAGTGCAGCCCAGCTGTCTGCTAAGGAAGCCCTGCTGGTCTGGTGCCAGCGGAAGACAGCCAGCTACACCAATGTGGCCATCACCGACTTCTCCCACAGCTGGCGTGACGGGCTGGGCTTTAGTGCGCTCATCCATGCCCACAGGTATGACCCAGCCTGAAGCCTCCACCTTCTAAGCCCACTGCCCCAGCTCTGGGACTTCACCTACCCATGCCCAAGATCCCCTGAGTCCCTGGGCCCTGAAGGAGGAGTAGAAGGGTGCCCAGATGTAGAGAGGGCTAGCACTGCCAGCTGGCCTAGGTGAGCCCCTCTCACTCCTTAGACCAAGCCATGGAATCGGCAAGGTTTGCTCGGAGCCCAGCCCTCTCTGCTTCCTTCTGTGTCCCTAATTCTCTTCACCATCCTCTGCCTGGGTAGAGCCTTTTCCCCGATGAATCCAGGGCCTTTCCACTGAGCTATACCCCTGGCCCCTCGTTTATTTTTTATTTTGAGACAGGCTCTTTCTAAGTCACCAAACTTCCCAAACTGACAGCCCCTGGCTTGCTCCCACTCCCATCAGAGCCCAGCTGTACTTCAGCCAGGGACTCAGGTCTCAGGGTCAGAGGAGGAGGAAGTTACAGAGGCTGTGAACAGCCAGAGGGAACATGTATATCTGACAGTCTATTAAAGCAAGGCAGGACAAAAGCCTACCCTCTGCCAGGCCAGACCTGCTGGACTACAGCTCCCTGCACCATAGCCACCCACTGCACAACCTCGCCTGCGCCTTCCACGTGGCTGAGCAGGAGCTGGGCATTGCCCAGTTGCTGGACCCCGAGGATGTGGCAGCCCCACAACCAGATGAGCACTCCATCATGACCTACATCTCCCTCTACTACCACTACTTCTCCCGCCTCCATCAGGGACAAACAGTCAAGAAGAGACTCGCTAAGGTTGGTGATAAAGAAAGACAGGGCAGAGCTGTGTCACTGAGGACAGGCAGTATGAGCATGGGCCCCAGAAGAAGACCCAGGTTTGAAACCCGCCCCTTCCTCTTAATTTGCTGTGTGGCCTTGGCCAACTTGCCTAACTTCTCTGTGTTCCATGCATAACATGGAGATGATGCCTGGATAACAGAAGACTGTCATGATCATTCGGGGGGCAGAAGTAAAGTACTCAGCCTGGCTCCTGGCATACCTGGGAAACTAGCAGAGCAGTCCCCCTCCTGTCCTTTCTACTCACTCCCTTGCAGACTAAGCTCCTGATGGATAAAAGGCTTAGAGCAAGAGTCTTCAAGGACAAGAGCAGAATGGGCTCTGCTGGGCAGGGGCTACACCAAGTCCATGCTTTTGGGTGGCTCTCTCACTTTCTGGACACGATGGCAGAGGCTGAGGTCTGGTGGGACTGTTCTCATGGTGGGTGTCTTGGAGTGGGGGTGACACAGGCAGAAGGCTCTGAGATGCCTTAAGAGAAGGTGGCCACAGAAAAGGGCAAGAAGACCCAGGAAGAAGAGGCTGGAGGGTTCAACCCCTCTAAGGTGGGACCAAAGGGTAAAATAAGATGGAGGAAGGCAAGACATATCTCACCCCACTCACTCCTGGGCCTGAAAGAACCCAGTGCCCCACTTCTCTGGGCAATCCCCAGTCCGCCAAGGAAGGAACTACAGCCCACCTGGGCAAGGCCAGTTGCACCCAGCACCAAACAGGGGATGACCTCTAGCCCCAGGACACGTTGACCCCTTCTCCTGTCTTCACCAGATCCTGCTCCAGCTCCAGGAGACCGAGGCACTGAGGACCGAATATGAGCAGATGGTGGCTGACCTGCTCCACTGGATTGCAGAAAAGCGGCTGCAGCTAGAGGAGCGGGAGTTCCCAGACTCCCTGCCTGCCATGCGTCAGCTGTTGGCAGCCTTTGCTTCCTTCCGTGCTCAGGAGAAGCCACCTCGGCTGAAGCAGCGAGGGGCCACAGAGGCTCTGCTCTTCAGGCTGCAGATGGAGCTCCGAGCCCAGAACCGCAAGCCCTACCTGCCTGGTGAGGGCCTGGGCCCTGCACAGTTGTCTCGGTGCTGGGCAGAGCTGGAGCAGGCAGAGGCCACCCGGAGCCAGGCCCTGCAGCAGAGGTTACTGCAACTGGAGCGGCTGGAAACCCTAGCCCAGCGCTTCCAGTGTAAGGCTGCCCTCCGGGAAAGCTTTCTACAGGATGCAGAGATGGAGCTGAACCAGGCCAGAGCCCCACCAGCCAGCCCAACCACAGCAGAGGCAGCCAGCCAGAGGCTGGGCATGCTGGAGGCCAGCATTCTGCCCCTGGAGGGGCGCTTCCAGTCCCTGGTTGAGATCGCAGACATTCTCCAGCAGGAGCAGTACCGTAGCTGGGCAGATGTGGCCCACAGGTGAGCCATCCTCATAGCAGGGTGAGGCCTTCCTGTCACATTCCCACCTTTGCATGTGTCCCTTCCCAGCCATGAAAGGGAGGGTGGCTATGGATTCAGGTCTCCTTCTTAAAAGATCAGACTTCCACTTGTGTTTGAAATCCCATCATCAGTAGTTCATCCTTTTGGTAAAACATTGTCCTTTCTAGGTAGCCTCTGATTAGCTCATTCACAAAATGGGCATTTGTCTACTCTTGCCCAGGCACCATTCTAGGTGCCAGAAATTTAGCAGTGAAGAGGACAAGAAAAATCTCTCCCCCACAAAGCATACACACTATTAAGAAAGCAGACAAATAAGAAAAACCTGGGTCACAAATTCAAGCCCAATCCAGGCAACTTAGTGAGACCTTATCCAGCTGCCCCATCCCCACAAAAAAATTAAAGGCTGGAGACATAGCCCAGTATGAAGGCCCTGGGTTCAATTCCCATTACCACATATACACACATATTAATCTGGGCATCTGGATAGGGGGATTGGTGCTGAGAGCCTGAACCTTCCAAGCCTTCTTCTGGTTTCTCTGCCTGTGATCAGGGCAGGACACACTGCCCTGATCTCCATAAACTAAGGATACTCAAGTCCAGATTCTGTCTTCAGCCCAGAAGTTGGAGTCCTCCAGTGTACCCAAGCCCACCACTAGCCAGGAGCCTGGAGGTCACTTCGCTGCTCCTGCATGCTGAAGACTACGCTTATTCTTGTCCTCCAGGCAGCAGGAGATCACCGGGCGCTGGCAGAGGCTCCTTCAGCATCTGCAAAAGCAGAGGCAGCACATAGCAGGTGTGCGAGCTGTGCTGAACCTGCTGCGGGAGGTGGAGGCTGCCTCCGAACAGCTCCGGGAGCTGCAGGTGGGCACCAGATCAGCCACCTGCTTGTGCTTGTGGGAAACACAGCAGGATGTAGGGAGCCAGCATCTTGGGACTGCAACGACTACTCATGTCTGGTCAGGTGCCAGCAAGCTCCACCACCTGTGGGCAGCGGCTCACAGAAATAGTGGAGCTACTGCAGCAGCACGACCTGTTGGAGGCCCAGATCTCCACACATGGGGCCCACTTGAATCACCTCAAGAATCAGATGGCAGAGCTGGACCCCTCCCTTGGTATGAGTGTGGATATGCTGAGAGCCAAGGCCAGGGTGCTGGCTCAGCTCCACCAGAGACTGGTGTCTCTTGTCAGGGCCCGGTAAGAGCCCTCCCCACCCCGACTCCTCAACCTACTCTGTAACCCAAATTAACTCTGGCCCAGGCTAAAATATTGCTGGCCTGTCAGCCTTCTCTACACTGACCCTTAGCAAGCAAGGCCTCTGTCTCACCTGTCAAGTCACCCCAAAGAAAAAAAAAATCCACATCTAAGGTCAGGGTGTGACCCCCGTGGGGCACACTCTCCCCAGCCAACTCCCCAGGCCCTCTGTGACCTTGCTGTCCCCAGGCGGGCCCTGCTGGAGCAGACAGCACAGCGGGTGGAGCTGCTGCACAGCTGTGAGGAGGAGCTGGCCTGGCTGCTGGGGCGCGCACAGCTGCTGGAGCAGAGGGCGCTGGGCCAGGACTGCAGCCAGATCGCAGGCGCGTTGCAGAACCACGAGGTGCCCGCTCCCGTCCATTCGCCCACCCTTCTGACCTTCTCTCTCCTCCTTGTCATCGAGTCCCTCCCCTCTGCTAGACCCTAGAATCAGAGCTCCACCGCCGCCAGACTGTATGCGCAGACCTCGTGCAGAGAGGGCGTGACCTCAGCGCCCAGGGGCCCCTGATGCAGCCAGATCCCCGGGAGCGCACGGAGGCTGTCCAGGGAGCGTGGCAGCTGCTCTGCAACCTGGCTGCACAGCGCGGACAGCGGCTGCGTACTGCCCTGATAGTGCAGCAGGTAGCTGCGCCCGACAGCCCATCTGGGGTGTGACCGTGGGCGTGACTTGGTGGGTGGGCGTGGCCTCGGAGGCGAGTATTGTACATTTCTGGGTGGGGACTGAGGGGCGTGGTTTCTAACACTTGTGAGGCGGACCTTCCGGGGTGGGTCTTCGGGTGGGCTGGGAGCTACCGGTAGTACTCCGAGGGCTGTGATTGGTGGACGGGGTGGCGGGCCACGGCTGGCGCTCAGCTGCAGCCCTCTTCCCAGTACTTTGAAGATGCAGCAGAGGCGGCCTCGTGGCTGAGGGAGCAGCGGCAGGAGCTGGGGAGCACTTGCCGTGGGCAGGACCAGGTGTCTGCTCAGGCTCTGCTGCTGCGCCACCTGCGGCTGGAGCGCGCTGTACACGCTTTCGCTGTCGAATTGCAGCAGCTGGACGAGCAGGCACGGGCGGCCGCTGCACGAACATCGCTCATGGTGCGTGGAGCACTAAAAAGGAACCCAAAGTGCAACACACACACACACACACACACACACACACACACACACCATCCTCAGCGGCGGCGTCTCCCAACTGGTGAAGCCCTGAAGCACTACTGCCCTGTCTGTCCTATATGACAGGTCATCAAGGACGACTGGGCATGACTCAATGTGCCCAGCGCAGTCCTGAGCATTAAACAGGTTCCTCCACGAAGGCACCTTTATTTTCAGTCCTAGACTGACCCTTCACCCCTAAGCCCTTTTTGGCTCTCCTAACTGACAGCCTTGTGGGTTTGGAGTGATAATGGGAATTTTCTGAAACCCTTCCCCCAGTTCATAAGCCCTTGGTTTCCAAAAGGACTGTACTGGGCCTTTGGAGGCTGCCACCTTTCAAGAAACTGGGCGTGTAGCTCAGGGTGTAGCCATCAAGACGCCCAAACCTATGCCTGAACCTGAGCCCTACCCTCATCCTAAGAGAGCTCTTTGCCTAGGTACGTTTTTATTTTTCTAATGTATTTGGCACAGAGTCTCACTACACAGTTCAGACTCATAGTAATCCTCCTGTTTTCAGCCTCCTCAGCACTGGGATTACAGACATGTGCCACCACTCCCCATCTTGATGACTGGCTCAACATGTCTGGGGGTGAGGCTGGAGCTGCATGTGGTGCTGCAGTCCCTGAGCTTGCCTAAACAGTCACTTAGTCTGCTGCGCTATCTCACCAGCCTGCCCATGTACTTTTGAGCTTCAGCTCTTCTAGAGCTATTCAGGTAGCCGGACCACGTATTCAACAGCTGGACGGGAACAGGACTGTAAGATCTGGTCCTACCCTCCACAGGCCAGCTTTGTTCACACTCCCAGTTCACACTCCCAGCTCTGAACTTTCTCCTGTTCCTCTGTGCTTATCCCCAGGACCACATATTTTAAAAATAGAACTATGATGCGGGGCATGGTGGTGCATGCCTATAACCCCAGCACTTGGGAGGCTCAGGCAGGAGGATCAGTGCAAGTTCAAAACCAGCCTGGGCTACAAAAGTGAGCTCAAGGCCAGCCTGAACTGCATAGCAGACCCAGGCTCAAAAAGACAAAAAAAAAAAGATCTATGCTAACAATTGTCTGGTCTAAACCCCTAACATTACAGGAGAGGTAACCAAGGCTCAGATGGGCCACATATAGGAACTCAGTTAACCCCACCAGAGAAACCTCCGAACCTCCATCCAGGACTCTTTGATTTTGCCCCACACTGCATCATCACGTCTTGCTCTAGCGCTTACATTATACAGTAATAACACTGCCTTTGGTATAGCAAGATAACTGGTTCTTCCTGTTCTCCATGCCCTGCCTTTCCAGTTTGTTAATTATTTAAATGAATGAGTAGGAGCTACCTTGTGCCTTTCTAATATCCTGTACTGCCCAATAGATGCTGGCAATGACAGAAAGGTCAGGCCTAGCCCTTGACATTTTCAGACTTCTGCCCTGGGTGGGGGTTGCATCGTTGCCCCCACTGCTGAGAGGAGCAGCCTCTTAGTTACCTAAGAGGAGCCCTCCTTTCCATACAGAAGGATCCCCCAGAAGGCTGGAGCAGGACTGATGGAGGTACAACTGGGAGGCCCCAGGATGGAACCCAGATCTTAGCAGCACTGGACAGCCTGCATTCATGCTCTCAGGTCCAGATTCCCTTGGCCTCTACAGGTACAAAATCAAGATACTGTGTGACAACCTTAACAAGCTGTCACCACGTGGCTCTCAAGCATTAAGAGCTGAAGGAAAAAAATTAAGGGAAAGCAAACCAGAGTTCAGTAGATAGAGGGAAAGAGATAGTGCTAAGGTGTACAGGGATGAGCTCCTGGGTGGGGAAGAGGAACAGGTCCTGAGCAGCCCTCAACCTGTGCTCCCACAGCCACAAGCTTTGCGTGGTTCTGGGGAAAGGTTCTGGACACCTGGGAGCTGAAGGATTCAGGAGACTGCCAGGCCAAGGTACCTATCTGCCACAGCATGGAACTGGAGTTCCAGCTACAGTCACCAGCCCTGCCCTGCCAGGACTTCTGCTGGATAGGAGCCCCATGTGGACACTCTGACCTCTCTGAACAGGTGGTGTCTGCCCTCAGCCCTCTGGGAGGAGGCGTAAGGATTGCTCTCCCTGCTGAGCTTTACCTCAACTTTGACCCCACCACCGTACTCCAGACACAGGAGCTCTTGAGCCAGGACTATGAGAGCCTGCGAGCCCTGGCAGAGGTACTGTTCCTTGTCTAAGAAATGTTCATCAGGGGTGGGACCCTATTCCTCCATCCCAGGGGCAAAGCACTTTGCCCTCAAGGAGCCCATTCATGGCTGAGTAGATGTCGAGTCCTTGGATAGATGCAGTGTGAGATGTGCAGAGGAGAGAGAGAGAGCCCAGGTCCCCTTGGGAGTCAGGGGAGGCACTGCGAGGAAGGGACTTAAGCCAAGACCTGAAGCAGAAAGCAGGCAACCTTGGGTAAGCTGGCTAGGACCTGAGCAAAGGCAGGAGGAGCCCGGATAAAGAGGCTAAGGCCAGGGTGCCCAGAGCACAGAGGCCAGGGAATCGGTTGCTAGAGAGAGCTGAGCCACCTATGAGGCCAGCCAGGGGAGAGCCAAGGCCCAC
>PVKN010007441.1:0-26654 GCA_004027915.1 Capromys pilorides | reverse complement strand
TTTTTTTTTTTTTTTTTTTTTTTTTTTTTTTTTTTTTTTTTTTGTCTTTTTGAGACAGGGTCTTGCTATGCAGTTCAGGCTGGCCTTGAGCTCACTTTTGTAGTCCAGGCTGGTCTCGAACTTGCACTGATTCTCCTGCCTCAGCCTCCTAAGTGCTGGAATTGTAGGAGTGCACTACGATGCCCAGATACTGGTCCTTTTTTTTTTTTTTTTTCTGCGAGACTGGGGTTTGAATTCATGACCTTGCACTTGCCAGGCAGGCACTTGTGCCACAGAGCTATCTCCCCAGCCCCTGTTACTCCTTTTCTATTGAGTCGTTCCTTTGCCAACATGCAGTAGCCTTCTGTAGGTCTTCAGATCCATTTTTGCTTTATGTCTAGCTTGTCTGACAATAGGAAAACCACTCCTAATTATTTGGAATTGCGTGGAATATCATTTTCCAACCTCGACTTTATTTTTTTTTTTAATCTTTTTTTTAAACTTTATTTATTTGTTTGTGTGTATATGTATGTATGTATGTATATATGTATGTTATGGCTGACTCAGCCTGCCCTGGGGGTAGGGCTGGTATAGCATGTGGTGTCGGGATTCGAACTGTGGTCCCTGTGGTTGCCTAAGCAGGCGCTCTAGACCACTGAGCTATCTCACCGGCCCCCAACCTTGACTTTAGTCTATAAATTTCTTTGTAAGTTACATGTGTGTCTTATACACAGCATATCATTGTGTTTTGTTTTTCGATCCAATATGCCTATGTCTTTTCACTGGGGAGTTGAGACCATTCACAGTGTGTGTTATTACTGAAAAATATCACTTAGTCCTGTCATTGAATTCTTTTTGTTGTTGATCCCCACTCCCCTTCTGTTTAACAACTAACCCTTCCTGGTATATTCATTCTACAAGACATGTTGACTTTGTTCACTTCATTGTCCTATTCTAGAATATCCATGAAAATTTTTTAGAGCACTGGTTTTATGCTCATGAATTCCTTAAGGTGCTTTTTGCTATGGAAAATCCTTCTTCCTCTGTTTTTTTTTTTTTTAAGACATTTATTCAGTATCATGATCAGGCTATTACATTTAGCAGTCAACAGCATGGGTACAGAAAAAGGTCTACATTAAAACTCTTTGTTGGACTGCTTTACACTTTCCACAGAACACAAACTAAAATAACCTGTTATAAGTCAGTCACATATATAGTCCTTGATTTTTTTGCACATATGCATGAGTATTATCTAAAACATGTCTTCTTTGTAGCAGCTGGGCCCTGCCACCACTGTGCTTGGCTGAGCTCACGAATCTCTTGTAACCTGCAGCTTCCCTGTCACTTCTCTAGCTCTCCACTCCTGCTAAACTTTGTGTCCTGGAAGTGTTTAAAGCCTTCTGCCACTGCCATAGCTACTGCTGCTGCTGGAGCCACCATGGCCACCTCTACCACCATAGGACCCAGAACTTCTGTCTCCAAAGTTTCTTCCCCTCATGAGTCCAAAATTTGAAGACTGACTATTTTAATTGCTAAATTTATCATAGCTGTTAACATCTCCATAATTGTTTCCATCATTACCAAATCCATTGTAGCCATCCCTACTGCTACCATATCCACCTCTCCCGTGGCTGCCACCAAAGTCACCTTGATCACTAAAGTTTCCTCCACAACCAAAACTGTCATTGCCACCAAAATCACCTCCACGACCACCACCAAAATTTCCAGAACCGCTTCGACCTCTTTGGCTAGATGAAGCACTAGCCATCTCCTGCTTCAACAGGGCTTTCCTCACTTCACAGTTGTAGCTGCTCACAGTGTGGTATTTTTGAATGGCAGGCTTATCCACAGAATCATGATCATCAAAGGTTAAAAAAGCAAAGCCCCTCTTCTTTGCACTGTCTTGGTTGGTCATGATTGCACTTCCTTGGATTTTTCCATACTGGTCAAAATGATTTCACAGGTTATTTTCTTTAGTATCTTCTTTAATGCCACCAGCAAAGTTCTTCTTCACCATTAAGTGGGCACCTGGTCTTTGACAATCTTCTCTTGAGGCAGCTCTCTTTGGTTCCACAACTCTTCTATCCTCTTTGTATGGACCTGCATTCGTGGCTGCAGCCACCTCCTCAGTGGTGGAAGTGACGGTCCAGAAGCCCCTGGAGTGCGTGGTGTTGGGGCCTCTCGTTGCCATGCAGTCTGGGAGTATCCCTATTGTTCACAGTGGCTGCCCGTGCTCTCAGCAGTTGTTTCAAAGCTCAGTCCTCTGGTGAAGAGCTTCCGGGGCTGCTCAAGCTCCTTGGGAGACTCTGACTTAGACATGGTGGCAGTCAAAGAGAGCCTGACAATGCTTCCTGCGCGGGCTCCACCAGCAGAGGGGCTCCCATCTATCCTGAATGGCGGTTTTGCAGAATATGTCACATCTATCTGGGCTGGACATTCTTCCCCTTTAATGCTTGAAGTACTTCCCTCCAAGCTTTCTTGGCCTGTAAGGTTTGTCGTGGTTATAATGGGATCACCTTTATAAGAGATATATTGTTTTTTGTAACAATTGTTCTTTGAAGATTGTCCTTGTGTTGGACTTCTGGAATTTTCACTGTGCTGTGTCATGGAGAAGTTCTGTTCCGATTGTGACTGTTTAGAATTTTATATGTCTTGCTCACTTTTTTTTCTTTTTGTCTCACTGATTATAGAGAGCTCTTCCTGGTCCTCGTCCAGCCCAGAAAGCTTAAAATCGTAATTGTGTGGAAAAGTTCTTGGAGTCCTAGTGAGTAAATTCCAGTGCACCACTTCCAGTGCAGCCCGTAATGAGGATAAAGACACTGAGGCATATGTGTAGTTGTGGGGAGCCGAGGGTCCTAAGTCCAGCCATGGTGGTGGCTCGCTGGAACAAAGGCCTCCACTTAGGGCCAAACCCAGGTTTAGTAATTTGTGAAGAAAGGAGGGCCCTGAAGTTGAGTGACTGTGAGAATGGTGGGAAGTATGGAAGGTCTGTGAACGCTGTGTGCTGGGCTAGGCAGGGGCCCGAAGTCCACCTGCATTGTGAAGAGAACAAGATACGTAGAAAGAGCAACCTGTGTAATGCAGCCGAGGTGGAATCTAGTGTTGAGCTGGGTGTCTCGGCTCTGAGGTGCCATCTTTGTGTCCTGGGCAGTCATGGCCTGTTATCTCAAGGCTGAATCCCAGCCAGCGTGGCTCTCTGTCCCTCACATAGCAGAGTGGGAGAAGCACTGCCCTGTCATCTTTGCTTTGAAGACTGTGCGTCAGCACCCCAACTGGTGCTGGACCAATTGCCATTGTCTAAGGATGGAAGGTATTCTGGTTGCTGCATCGTGTCAATTTCAGAAGTTTAGCAGAGAGCCAGACTCTGAGTTGTAAACACCCTCTTCCTGGGCAAGCGGGGTTCTGCAGCCCCAGCCTCAGGGGAGCCTGTTTCTAACATAAAGAGGGGACAGAGGCTGGGGCGAAGCTGAGGCTGGGGAGAAGCCGCAGCTGCTGCCACTCCCTGTGCTTTTGGCTGTTTTCTGCCATGAGCTGCTGCTCTCTGCCATGTGCCGCTCTGCCTGGGAGCCAGGCGAGTACAGAATGAAGCCTCCACAAACTGTGAACTAAACAAACTTTTCCTTCCTTCATTTTGAGTGTTGAGTATTTTGTCCCAGTAAGGAGAGAAAAGTAACTGAGACAGAGGGGGTCAGGAAAAGTAATAGCCGCTCTGCACACAAGGTAGTGCATGGAAATAGGGCCGGAGTCAGCCCAAATGGAGACTTCTGCCAAGGGACGTCCCCTGCCACTCGTGCACAGCTGATCCACACGTTCAGCCCTGTCCCCAACTCTGGACCCTTTCTGCTATTCTTCCTGTAAGCAACTTTTTATGCCATTGTGGCACAAGAACCAGTGAAACTTGTGAAAGATCACATCACTAGTTCCATTTATCTTACGTCCACCTTCTTTGCGTCATGTGATGGGTGCTGCGTCCAGCATCCATGACCTCTGATTGTTCTGCAGGTGTCGTGCAGGATGTGGTCACCTGCGTCGACCTTAGCCTGTGTCCCGGCACGCAGCCCTCATCCTGTTCACTTGTGCTGCCTGTGCTTTCAATACAATTTTTTTTATCTCCTGAATTTCTAGTTGATACCTTTTCATGAACTCTTTGTTAAACTTGTTGTTCATATTTTGTGCTTTGTCGAGCTCAAGTAACTGTTAATTCATGTCTCCTGTAAGCTCACTGATCCTTTGTCTGTTGAGGCCATTACTTGTTTATTTATATCGTTGAACTCACAGAGCACCATATTGGACTTTTTTGTCTTCTCTTTTATCATTTCATGTAATTCAGCTGTTTGATTTTTTAATTTCCCCACCACAAATGTCCTGCAGATTTGATTTGGAGCCATGGAGAGTTTTTAGAAACTCCATTGCCTTTTTTAGATTTTTTTTAATTTGTTTTTTTAAATTTTTTTTTGGCGAAACTGGGGATTGAACTCAGGACCTTGAACTTGCCAGGCAGGCCCTTGTGCCCCTGAGCTATCTCCCCGGACCCCTCCATTGCCTTTTCCCTCCTGTTTCCATTCTGTGTGTGTGCACCAAGGGCGGCAGGTCTGTTCCAGTGAACAGCTTGTGGCTAGGGTGGAGAACTCTTCCATTAGTGTCTGCTTCCCAGTGACACACTCTTAGTTGGGCTCACTGTAGGCCTTTGCCTCTGTCCCAAGACCCAACCACCTCCAGCCACTAGTGGATGGGGAAGGGTGGGTACAGTGCAGTTGGCTTAACACCCAGTGCTCTGGGAAGGAATAGCAGTGTTGCTGGTGACACAAAGGCAAACCAGGCACTGGCACAGAGTAAGGATCAATGAACAGCAGTAAGTGTGTCATCCGGCAACAGAAACGAATCAGCAACAATAACAGAGTCAAAATCAAGCAATATTGATATACCATGAGAAACAATAGAAGCTGCCCTTCTACCAGCCTTACCGATAGAAAAGAGATCTGTAATTATAGACAGAAAGGCAAACCAATGAGTGATATAACACTACCTACTAAATGCACACCAGCTTCACCATCATTAAAGGAATTCAACAAAACTATATAGCATAGAAACCACCACATGGGTCGGTGAGATGGTTCAGCGGTCTAATGCACCTGCTTAGGAACGCTTAGGCAACCACAGCGACTGCGGTTCGATCCCTGGCACCACATGCTGCACCAGCCCCACCCCCAGGGCAGGCTGAACTGGCCATAAAAAAAAAAAAAAGAAACCACCACATATATAAAGATTAATAAAGTTTAATAGTAATACTAGGTGTTGGGTGTGGAATGAGAAAATGGAAGGAGTAAAATTTGAAAGATAAAGAAAATGAACAGAAAGAGGAGAAAAGGGATCCTATTAAGAAATAAGTGAAAATTAATAGAATTAGGTAAAAATAATGGAAAAGAATAAAGAAAATGCAAAGTGCATAATGAAGAAAATGAGAAAAAAACAAAAAAACCAAACTCCCAAAAATCCAACAAGGAAAAAGAGAAACAGATCCGAGATTATTCCTCCGCGTTTTTGAGTACGTGTCGGCAGTGCAGGGGTCCACCACATGTGCGGAGGGATCTCGCGTCACTGGTCAGCCGTGTTTGTGTCCAACTCAACACCTGGCCCTGAATGCCGACTCCTGCCCTGCCTTTCCCGCTGGGTGTGGCTGCCCTCCCTCAGAGCCAGGCCAGAGCTTTTCAGCCTGCTTTAATCTCTGTATTGTCCTCCCTTTCTCCAGTTTCTGTGTGGCTTCTACTTTTCCTATCAACTTCCTTCTGATTACCAAAGATTTCCTCTTTGTTTCTTTCTTTCTTTTTTTTTTTTTTTTTTTGTCTTTTTGAGACAGAGTCTCGCTATGCAGTTCAGTCTGGCCTGACCTCACTTTTGTAGCCCAGGCTGATCTGGAACTCACATCAATCCTCCTGCCTCAGCCTCCCAAGTGCTGGGATTACAAGCGTGAGCCACCACACCCGGCACCTCTTTGTTTCTTGATTAAAGAAACAAACGATGTCTGATGTTCGAGACTCCCGACTCCCGATCTTGGTGAGGTTGTTCTGCAGTTGAGTTTCATCCACCACCCTGTGTCTGTAGTCTTAGGCCTACCCCATAGAAGTACCTATACGTGGAACCAACTGTGCATGTGCTTCATTACACCTCCACTGCTGAGTGCGGAACATGTTCAGTTGTTGTTTACTGATGGATTGTGATTTTTTTTAACTTCCACACAACTGTGGATGAAGATAGAGTGATGTCTCAAAGTGAGGGAGAGCCAGGCCCACGCACTTGATGCGTTCTAGTGCATGGTCGTAGCTTTGGGGCTGGTCACTTCTTGTTCAGTAAGCTGTTTCTAGGCAAGGAAATATTGTTAGGATGATTTTGGGGGAAAGTTGAACCAACTTGGTACCCAACTGAGGCAGGATTTATAGGCTTACTGTAGAGGGACCTGTAAGAGTGTTTTTAAGTGAATTTCCTCAGCGAGAAAGTCTTGCATAACTTTGAGCCTGCAGTGGTCTTGAAACCACAGTTTTTCTTAAAAGTACAATGTTAAAAAAAAATCTCAGTTTCCTTGTTTCCTTCTACCTGGCTTTTATTCTATCCTATCTCAAGATGGCTGCACTCTGCTCTATGTCCTGGTATGCTAGGGATGAGCATGCTGAGAGGTTACCTCGGTCAGCTGAGGAGCTAGAAGGCTAGAAGGCTGGAAAGCTACTGCTGCTTTGTTAGGCTGTGAAAACCAGTGTGGTCATTCTCTTTAAACTCCATAGTCTACAACATTCCAGATGTTTCTGGCTGCAAAGATACAATTATTGTTGTTGTTATTACTGTTATTATTACTGCAACCCTTGGGGTGGAACCCTGGCCTCTTACATGTTAGGAAGGTGCTCTACAACAATTAAGAAGAGTTGTGGTTTTTTTCTTTTTTTTGGTGGGACCAGGATTCAAACTCACAACCTTGCATTTGCCAGGCAGGCACTTGTGCCATGGAGCTATCTCCCTAGCCCCAAGAAGAGTTAAGATGTGTTGTATCCCATACATGTACCTAATCCCCACAATTAATGTAATCATTATGTACTGCAAATTTGTACAAATAAAAAATTTTAAAAGTAATAAGTAGAGGGGTCGGTGAGATAGCTCAGTGGTCTAAAGCACCTGCTTAGGCAAGCTTAGACAAGTGGACAGGGATCTTAGTTTGATCCCAGCACCACATGCCTTGCCAGTCCCCCCCCCCCCACACACACACAGAGTAGGAAGTAGAGGAAGAGAGGAAGGCATGCCTGTCTGGTGCTGTGCTCCCTGGGGCTTCTCCTGCCTGGAGTGCAGCTGCGAGGGCCCCATCTGGGGAGGTGCTTTGCCCAGGCCCTCGCCTCCACCCTGCCAGCCAGAAGTAGGCCTGGGGGCAGAGTCCGATGAGCAGGCCACGGTGGCAGAGGGCCTTGGGGGCACCCATGCAGTCATTGCTGTTTCATCCATTGAAGCCAAACCTGCAAGTGTCTTTCATACATTTCTCTGGGTTCTTTTCCAGACCTGAAAGACCTCGCCTCACAAGCCAGTGAGCCAAGCACATACAGCAGGTGGAGTGTTCTGCTGCCCTGCATCTTCCTGCAGTGCCTTCTCCATACGTGAAGGGGAAGACCGAAGTGGACAGAAAGAAAGGCCCTCGCAGGGCTGTGCAGACCGCAGTGATCACACACAGTGGAAAAGCTACTATTCCTCACGGAAAGCCAGGGCCATAGACAGCTATGTTAGGTAGAAATTAATAGGCAACCAAGACAAGGCATGAGTTCTCAAGTGAGTCCATGCAGAAGAGGAAGGCCCGTGGCTGGAGACCGCTCCCGAGAGGGCCAGCCTCCAGCTGGAGATGCAGCAGCTAGGGCCGAATGCCTCCCTAGAGAAACAACACTGGAGACCAAACTGTACATGTGCCAGTTGGTCCAGTGGCCTGGGTAGATGTCGGCTGCATGGGCGACAGGCTCCTCTGTGTACTCCCATCCCTTTCCAGGAAAGCCCTTGTTCTTTCCACGTGCCCTTGAGAGGTGACTCGTTCCAGTATTGGGTCAATATTAGCTAAGTGGCTATGGCTGTAACTCTGTAGGTTGGCTATAGTTTGACCCATGTGCTGTGCACAATGTGCTGTTGCTCTATAAAATACTCTTGGCAAGAGCCTCGGTGGCCACCCACTGGGAATCCCTCCTGGAGAGCTGGAAGCTGGTGTTCTTATTTCCAATAAAATTCTCCTAACTTCCCCTGCAGTTTGAGTCTCCATTCTTCAGTGTTGTAAGACTGTGAACTGAGCATATGTGGTGGGCTGGGGATTACCTTCTCCCTGTCATCGGGATGTGGCCATCCCTTTGTGTTTTTTATGCCATTAACGGTAGAATTGCTTAGTCTTTTTTTTTTTTTTTTTTTCTTATTTAGTACAAGGTCTACCGGCTCTCACCATGTAGATCAGACTTGTAGTGATTCTCCTGTGTTCAGCCTCCCAAGAGCTGGGATTACAGGTGCGTGCCACCATGTCCATTCGCAGTTGCCATCTCATCGTACCCCAGGGGTGAGGCCAGCACGGTAGGCCAGGGGTTGAACTCCCAGCTCCTTTGACAGCATAAGCAGGTGCTTTAATCTGCTGACCTATCTGGCTGGCCCTCTGACAATTGTTTTTTTCTTTCTTTTTTTTTTTTTGTCTTTTTGAGACAGGGTCTCACTATGCAGTTCAGGCTGGCCTTGACCTTACTTTTGTAGCCCAGGCTGGTCTTGAACTCACACTGATCCTCCTGCCTCAGCCTCCCAAGTGCTGGGATTATAGGTGTGCACCACCATGCCTGGCTCCAAATTTTTTTAAACTAAACTATATATATATATATATATATATATATATATATATATATATATATAGTTTTTTTTCACGGGGAGGGGGTATGACCTTCATTGAACTTATCCACCAGAGTGGAGATAATATCTGTACAAAACCAAATATTTGTTACTATAACTTCTACATCACAATTAAAATCCAAACACTTTTAAAAATGAGCAATCAAAATGCAGCACTTCAGAATCAATAGCTTCTTTGAAGTCACAGTAATAAGCACCTAAATATGGTTAAGACTTGAATGCAGAGATTTGGTTGGTTGGAGAGATAACTAAACTTCAACCTTGTTCAAATAGAATTACAGAAAGGCAAGATTGTGTTTTTTTACAGAAATATAGTCCACTGGAATCACCAACACTGGAGGGCTGTTAAAAAGAGTATTAGAGTCCTGGCCCAGCATGGTGATGCATACCTATAATCCTAGTACTTGGGAGGATCCTACTGAGGCAGGAGGATTGATGTGAGTTCGAGACCAGCCTGGGCTACAAAAGTGAGCTCAAGGCCTGCCTGAACTGCATAGCGAGACCCTGTCTCAAAAAAAAAAAAAAAAAAAGACAAAGAGTATTAGAGTACTGAGATAATAAGGAATCCAGGTGTCCTTTCCACAGTCTTCTAATTTTTTTTTAAAAATTTTATTTATTTATTTATTTGTTTGCTTGTTTGTTTCTTTATTCATTTTGTGACTGGCTCAGCCTGCTCTGGTGGTGGTGCTGGCGCAGCATGTGGTGCTGGGGATCGAACTGCAGTCCCCGCAGTTGCCTGAGCCCTCCTAAGCAGGCGCTTTAGACCACTGAACCATCTCGCCGGCCCATTTCCACAGTCTTCTGCTGTTCTTTCTTCCCAATATAACACTTGTCATACATGGCCTGACACCACCTCCCGTCATTGTAGCTTTGATGAGCCAGTCCAGTTCTCCATCCTCGCGAATGGCAAGCTGCGAGGGTCCAGGTAATGCACGTGGCCTTCAGGTCTTCAGTCGCATTTCCTGCCAGTGCAAGTTCCTCCACTGTGAGGTGCTCCACGATGGCCGTGCTGTCCAC
The DNA here is from genome assembly GCA_004027915.1 of Capromys pilorides. NCBI lineage: Eukaryota > Metazoa > Chordata > Mammalia > Rodentia > Capromyidae > Capromys > Capromys pilorides. The sequence goes on along the minus strand of PVKN010007441.1, from coordinate 16,760 downwards.
GGTGGCCGGGACGCCCATTCGCCCGTAGCTGGTCGTCCAGGACTTCAGATGTCGGTGGATGCGGCCCACCACGGGGACCTGCAGGCCGGCCCTCCGCGAGCGGGAAACCGCGTTGGTCTTGGCCTTTCCGGAGTCCTTCCGGCCTTCCCGCCAGCCACGTTCAATTGCGCTGGGGTGGAAGCACGCAGGCAGTGATCCAGCTGGCGACATGTAGCGAGGCCACCGCTGCTCCTCTGCCGCACCGCGATTCCAACTGTCTAAAATGTAATTTAAAAAAAAAAATACTTTATTTATTTTTTTATGTATTTAGTACAGAGCCTGCAGGATCTCTACACAGATGGGACTCGTAGTCGTCCTCCTATTTTCAGCCTCCCAAGCGCTGGGATTTGGGCGGCGCCACCACGCCCAGTCTCAGTCGCTGTCTCAGTGCACCCCCGGGCGGGACTGGTAGGGCACTCTGGGGATCGAATCCAGCCCCTGGCGCTTTAGCCCGCTGAGCTATCAGGCCGCCCTAGAACTGCTCAGCCTCTGCTGCTTCCTGACCTCACCCCAAGGTCTGCAGGTGAGATGCGTGTGAGCGCGGGACCCTGGTCCTCTCAGCGCCGAGTCCAAATCTGCTGTGCTAAGAGGGGACAGTGACCTTAAACTTGTGACTCCTCGCAGAAGACGTCCCCTCTCAGAGCAGCCTGAACCCCAGCAGACCCCAGCAGGCCTCACTGACCTAGCCCCCGTGATGCACGTGCGCGCCGGAGGGGCCCTCAGCGTGTGCGTGAACACCTGCTCTGGGACTGGCCAAGAGCAGTGATCTGAACGTGTTGTGTGGGGAGAGAAATGGAGACAGGAGAGGAAGAGCCAGGCTGGAGAGTAGGCGGCCGGCCGGCCGCCTACTTTTCCTCTGCCACACTGAGTGCCTTCCTGGGGCGATCCGGCATCTCCACATCTGCAAGGGAAACCTCTCACAGACGCAGAGCAAAGCAAGGCAGGGGAGGCCCAGGAGGCCTCCGGTTCTCCTGCTGGCCCATCCCTGGGAGCGCCACTTCCCTCTCTTTGGCGCGCTGGTGACAACGGTGGATCCCAGCTGAAATCCAGTCTTGTAAAAAGAACTTTGGAAAAACAAAAGCTGTTTTCCCTGCAGTCACAGCACATCCTGAGCCCGGCCTTTCTGAGCTGGCCTGTCCTCCGCCTGAGCTCACTGGACAGTCATTTTGCTTTTGGAAAAATAAACACAAGAGATGTCCCAAGTTGTTTACTTGAACAAGTAAGAAAAAAAAAGAACAAAATCAAACAAAAACAAACATGGGAGAGAAAAAGCCTCTAAAATAGACAATAAAGTCTGGATCAACAAATTAATTGACCAGAAAGACTGGTATTTCCTTTTTTTCTCTTTTTTTGGTGGCACCGGGTTCAAACTCACAACCTTGCATTTGCCAGGCAGGCACTTGTGCCACGAGGCTGTCTCCCTAGCCCCAAGACTGGTGTTTCCTACCCTAATAAGCATCAGTTGGAACACTCAAAGCTAGAAATTGTAGTTCGTGGGTTAAGCACTCCCCTATGCTGAAGCAGTTCCTGCTTTTCATTCTAGTACCTCAGCTACTACAGCAGCAGAAAGCTGAGTGTGTGGCCCAGCCCTGCACTCCAGCGCCCAGAAGGCTGGAAAGCGCAGCTGGGATGCGTGAGATGTTCATGTCCAGCCTGAGATACCTGTCAAGACCCTGTCACAAAAGTAAAACAAACGACCATTGAAAATTGACTTTGATGAAGATAAAAAAAGTCAAGAGATAAAGATGCCACTGTGCAGAGTACAGTAGCCACCCACTAGCAACAAAATGGTCCTGTTGAAAGCAGGCCTCACAGGCGTAAGCGCAAGGTCCTGAGTCTGATCCCTGGTACAGAAAAGCAAAGAAAATAGGCCTCTCCTCCAAATGCGAACTAGGAATCAGACCCTGTGCCTTCTGGTCCCTGGTGCCGATGGACATGTACGCACGTCCAAGTGACCGGCTTTGGAGGCAGCGCCAGACTAGAGCAAAGCCACTCAAGTGCCACTGTCCTGGCACCGTGTTCAGGATACCAAGTCTGATATCATTTCGGCTCCATGTTTTGTATATGCCTTTTCCTCTTTCCGCATGTTTATGACGTCTGGCACATTCCACCCAGCTAGTTGTCTGGTTGCCCAAGCCTCACTCTCCTCCCTCAGTGGGACAGTCTTTAAAGAACCTTTCCTTTTCTGCTCTCATTGGCTGTGTGCTACTGCAGCCTGGAGGGCATTAGTCCTTGTTTTAGAGCAGGGTCTGAGCCCCAGTAAATGACTGCAATGAATGTAGTGTCCATTGCCGCTTCTGTTTATTAACTATGACTGGCAACACACGCTTTTGGACTCTTCCCTTGTCTCTCAGGCCCATTAGTGTCTAACTACCTGCGTAACATTTTGTTCTTTTATCTCTATTTCATGAACTTCTGCTTTAAAAATACCTATGAAATTTATTTTATTTTGTCTTTTAAACATTTTGTTTGGAGACAGGATCTCACAAAGTTGTTTATGCTGGACTTGAACGTGTGATCCTCCTGCCTCAGCCCTCCAGAGTGCTGGGATTATAGGTATGGGCCACCATGACTGGCTTCCTGAAAATCTTTAAAATAACAGCTTTTCAGAAATGGTGATGTTACCATCCGTACCAGGCTCACAATCTGACAATGACAAAGAGTGATGTCATAAACCAAAGGCAGAAGTTGGGAGAGTTTTCCTGGTAATAAGAAGAGGAAGAACAGCTCCTAGAAGCAAAGAGGAGTGTGGACAGGGTGGCCAAGGATCCTCAATTCAGTGCTAATGACAGATAAGAGCACAGAGACCACTAAGTTGCATAGAGGCCACCTGTCACGAGTGGCTCTGAGGATTTAAAACAACCATTTGGGATTCAGGCTTCTAACACAGTTCTTCAACATGTAGGTTTTATGGGAAATAGATATCTTAGAAAAAACTGGTTAATTCACATTATAATTTCCTCGAAACAAAGAGCTTAGCAGGGCAAGGCTGCATCTTCTTCCAGGAGGGAGAGGGCTGTGTTCCATGTTGCTGAGGAAGTTCATTCTGGGTCCCAAGTCCTAGCTCACTGATTTTAATTCCCATCCTTATGGGCCGTACCCTAGTAGCTGCCTCACTCATGAGATAACTAAATAAATGATTTTCTGTGGATTCACGTGGTGATCCCAGGGCTCTGGAGAGTTCCAGAATGTTCCTGCTTGAAATGAAATACACAATTCTAAAATTTATGTGGAACTAAAAGAGGTTTGGAATAGCCCAACCAAACCTGAGCAAGAGGAATAAAGCAGGAGGCATGCAAGATAAAATTTCAGATTATATTAAATAGCTATGCTAATAAAAACAGCATGATACCAGCACAAAAATATTTAGATTAATGAAAGAGAATAGAAGGCACAGAAATCTACCCATACAACTTTAGCCATCTGATCTTCCACAAAGGGGTTAGAAAACGAATGGTAGAGAACAGTTAGCTTGTGTGACAGCTGATGCTGGGAAAATTAGTTATTCACGTGCAGAGACCCATATTCCTCACACTGTAGTGAGCTCAAAATAGATTGGAGACCTAGACATGCAAAGAGAGAAACAGTGAATCCACTGAAAGATAAAAGCAGGACAAGGTATAGGTATAGGGAAAGACTTTCATAAGAAAACCTGTTATACGAAAAATAGGAATCAAAAGGAATTGATATCAAATTAAAAACTTGTGTTGGGCTGGAGAGATAGCTCAGTGGAATAAGTGCTTTCCTGGCAAGCTCAAGGTCCTGGGTTCAATCCCTGGTACCACCAAACAAACAAACAAACAAAAAAACTTGTGTTCATCAAGGAAAATAGCAAATGAGGTGAAAAGACTACCATTGGTGGGGAAAATTTTGCCAGCTACTCCTCTGACAGAGGACTAATAGGACAGAGGAACAACTCTGAAAAATTAAGACACACAAAAAACAAAAGATCTATTCAAAAATGGGCTTTTGAGGTTAATAGACATGTCTCAGAAAAAAGAAAATGGCCAAAAAGAAACATAAACAAATGCTCAATATTTTTGGCCATTACAGTAATACACAATGAAAAACACTGAGATTTTGTCTTACTCTAGCAATAGAGGCTATTGCCAAGGGTTCAAAGCTGAACAAATGCTGGCGAGAACGTGAGAGAAAAGGAAGTCTTCCAGATTGTTGGTGGGAATTTAGCCTGGTATACCCACTACGGAATTCAGTACAGTGATCCCTCAAAAACAGCTGGAACTAAGAATTACACTGAAGCCCGCAGGAATTCTCCTGAGCATTTTCCCAAGAGTTGAAGTCACCATATTACAGTGATACATGACTATCTGACATATACAGCAGTGCAATTTACACTAGTTAAATTATGAAACCATGCTAAAAGCCCATCAACGATGGAAGGATGAAGTAAGTATTGTGAAGTTGTACAATGAAGTGTTACTCAGCCATAAAGGGTATGTCTGAGTCACTCATAGGAAAAGGGGTAGATAGTAAGACTATAATGTCCATTAAATAAACTAGGCCTACAAGATAAATATTACACGGTTTTTATTTTATAAGAAACCCAAAATCCAAATTTATTCATTTATTTTTATGAATTTAGGGCAGGGTATACAGGGTGCACAGGCTCTCACTACATAGATTGGATTTGCAGTGATTCTCCTGTTTTTAGCCTCCCAAGTGCTGGGATTACAGGCATATGCCACCACACCCAGCTTCAATTACCTTCTCGGTGCCCTGCGAGCGGGGCTGATGTGACATGCCAGGGATAGAATCCTGGCCTAGGCACTACCAAATCAGGTGCTTTAGTTGGTTGAGCTAACAGGCCAGCCCTTTCAAAATACAAATTTAAATAGCAAAATAAATATTGTAGGAAACAAAGGTGGGCAGTTAGGAGATAAGAAAGGGCATTTGAGGCAGCAGTTAAAACGGTAGGGGATGAAAACATCAAAACAATATATATGTCCAAATTCCCTAAAGAAACATAATGTCTATATCTGTAAAACATGTACTAATAAAAAATTAAGTAAAAAAAAAAGTCAGTTTGATACCAAGGCATGTGAGCATCTGCAGGGGCTCCCGGCTGGACCACAGGGGTGCTGTGGCCTCCTCTCCTCCCCAGAGGCCTGAGCAGCGGTGGGCAGGACCGTGCTGTGTGCCTCACCCACCAGTGCTCGCCTAGCTGCCAGCCTTCAAGGCTCCAGGGGCAGGGCTGAGTCCTGCAGGGCGAGAAGCGCACTTCAAAAAGACCACAGTGAACACCATGCTTTTTTTTCTTTTGGCCTTTTGACCATTTGGATTTTTGAGACTGGGTCTCGCTATGCAGTTTAGACTGGCTTGAGCTCACTTTGTAGTCCAGGTTGGTCTCAAATTTGCACTGATTCTCTTGCCTCAGCCTCTTGAGTGCTAGAAGTACAGGCGTGTACTACCATGCCAGGCTGATCATCATGTTGGAAGTCATCACACAGGGATCATCACACAGGTACCTACAGAGCCCACCGCCAGCCTCTGAACAAATTTTATTTTATTTTATTTATTTTATGGCTGGCTCAGCCCACCCTGGGGGCAGGACTGGCATGGCATGTGTTGCTGGGGATCGAACTGCTGCCCTTGAGCTTTGCCTAAGCTTGCCTAAGCAGGCGCTTTAGTCCTGAGCTATCTTGCCAGCCCCATCCTGAACAAATTGTAATCATGCCCTCATCTCTCCTTGCGTTTACAAGTGAAATAGGAGCAAGCCCTGCACGCTCCTTGACTTTGTTCTTCTGAAATGCTAACAAAGCACTAGGGCAGCAACGGGCATCGTTGGCATTGTTGTCCCTTGCCCACCCGCTCTACACACATTGGCTCTTCTTCCTCATGGTCTTTTACTTCTTTGATCTCTACTGACTCTGTGACCAGACTCTTGTAGGACCAGACAAGTTGCTCCCATCCAGGGTGACCCAGCTTGAGAAATGCCCATGGTCGAGGCTGAGGTGCCTGGGTTTCCTTGTGTCCCTCAGCAGGGTTGTACCGGGCCATCTGATCCCTGGCACAGGTCCTTACCTGACGCTCAAGGCTGCTCAACATGATTTAGGACTCAGAGAGTGGACATATGCCCACTGGCTTTGAACAAGGAGTTCCTTCCTGAAAATTGTTTCCTTGTACATCTATGATTAAAACAATTTTTTTTTCATTCATGTATTCGGTACAGGGTCTCACTGTGCAGTTCGGACTCATAGTGACCCTCCTACTTTCAGCCTCCCCAGCGCTGGGATTACAGGTGTGCACCACCACACTTGGACTCTGCTGTTGACTCAGTGTGCCTTGGGGTGGGGGCAGTGTGGCATGCTGGACCCGGGATTGAACCCTGGGCCCTTAACTTGCCAAAGCAAGCACTTAGTATGCTGAGCTATCTTGCCAGCACAACAAATCATGTATGTATGTATGTATGTATGTATGCATGCATGCACGTTATGGCTGGTTCAGTCTACCCTGGAGGTGGGGCTGGCACAGCATGTGATGCTGGGGATGAAACCACAGTCCCTGTGGTTCCCTAAGCTTGCTTAAGCAAGCACTTTGGACCCCTGAGCTATCTTGTCAGCCCCGCCAGCATAACAAATCTTGATGATATATAAAAACAAGCTAATTCAGCAAAAAAGTTAGCACAAAGAAAAATAGTGCAGTTCTCATGCATGCCACAGTTCAAAGCTATTTTAGTAATTAACATATGTTGTTCATAGATTAGAAATAGCTTAACAGTGGGTCTCAAATTTAATATGTATAAGTATTTTGGGGAAAAATCTTAGAATTAAGATGCAATTCCACTTGTTAAATCATGGTTAAGTCATAGCTATAATTTGGTGACACAAAAACCAACCAAGCCTTCTCTGCACCTTTGCGGGAATCTTGGTGAGTCCTATCCCGTGCCTGCCCCACCACTGTGGGAGCCTCACTGACAGGCACCTGGCCTCCCAGCACCCCGGCGACCTTGCTGAGCTGTGGCTCCCACCACCACGACAGGAGCCCTCATGAGCCTAAAACATAGTCCACGTGACTCCAGTGGGAGCCTTGCTAACCCACACCCCACCACCCCACTCTCCTTGCTGACCCTGCATGAACTTTGTAAGCTTCAAAACTGTCAAAATGAAGGTGTGAAAAGCAATCTCAGACCTCTGGAGAGAGAAATTTCTGAAATGATAGCAATTGAAGGAAAGAAACAATGCCAGGCTATCAGAGACATCAGACCACAAATAATCTCACAGGTAAAAAGGAAATGAGCGATCATGAAAGAATTGATCAGCATAGCTACAGAAAGCACAGATAAAAAAATAGAGGAGAATAGAAAAATGATGGTAATATTCAATGAACAATGCAGGAAAGAATTAGAATGCATGAAACAGATTCAAACTGATATCCAGGAAATGACGAATTCTCTAGAATGCTGGCAAAACCACTGGAAGAAAACTAAAGACAGATTTTCAGGCCTTGAAAACAACATTGCAGCTAGAGATCATAAAAGGAAAGATCTTAGGGTTGGGGAGATAACTCAGTAGAATAAGCGCTGATCTGGCAAGCCCAGGGTCCTGAGTTCAATCCCTGCTACTGCACCACCCCCCAAAAAAGGAAAGATCTCTTAAGAATAACAAGGAACAAGAAAATGAAAATTTGACAGGTGCAAGATGATGCAAAGAAAAACAATGTAAGATTGATAGAGGGGTTGGGGAGATAGCTCCGTGGCACAAGTACCTGCCTGGCAAGTGCAAGGTCGTGAGTCCAAACCCCAGTCCTGCAAAAAACAACAACAATAACAAACAAAACAAAACAAGATTGATAGGTATCCACAAAGCAGCAGGACAACAAAACACAAATGGCATGAAAAGACTACTTGTAGAAGGAGTAGCAGATTATTTCCAAGTATGGGGAAAGGAGCTGAAATGCAGTTAAGTGAGGCATGAACAACTCCAATTAGCCATAACCAAAATAAATCTACAATCAGAAACATAAAACTCAAGATCTCAGGATTTAAGCAGAAGAACAGATTATTAGAAGCTGTTAGAGTGAAGAAACAGATCAAACACAAAGGAAGCCTGTTATGGTTTGTGTCTAGTTGTCTCCTAAAGTCTCCTAGAGTCGGCCGCTTCTCTAGTTTGTGAATGATCATCCTGGGTGTGGATGCAGCACCTGCTGTGGGGCAGGTAATTTGCATTATAATGTAAGGAGGGGAGAGAGGCCAGCTGGCTGCCTGAGCTGCTGCCATTGCTCTCTGCTCTTTGCAGCCAACATGAAAGGTTGCCCTCTGCCACGTGCCACTCTGCCTTGGAGCCAGCGAGTATGGACTGAAAGCTAAGTAAACCTTTCCTTCCTTCATTTTGGGTGTTGGGTATTTGTCCCAGCAATGAGAGAAGAGTAAGCAAGACAAAGCCCATCAGAATCATGGCAGATTTCTCAACACAGACCATCAAATCAAGAAGAGTTTGAAGTGAGTATCAGGTCCTGAAAGAAAACAGTTTCTAACTCAGACTGATGTACCCTACAAAACTATCTATCAAAAATAATGGACTAGGGAGGCAGAAATCAGGGGGATCACTATGAGTCTAGGCTGCATAGTGAGACCCTGCACACACACAAAAAATCACGTCAAAAAATGGAGATTGAGGACTTTCAGGTTAGCTCAGTGGTTTAAGCGCTTGTGCCGACAATCGGAGTCAGGCACGGGGGACAGTGGTCCAATCCCTAGACCTACCCTTATGGCAGCCTGAGCCCACAAAAAAGAGGAGACTTTAGATATATCCCTGGCAGAGCTAGGTATGGTGGTGCATGCCTGTAATCCTAGCACTTGGAAGGCTGAGGCAGGAGGATCGGTGTGTTTGAGACCAGCCTGAGCTACAAAAGTGAGCTTAAGGTCAGCCTGAACTGCATAGCGAGACCATGTCTCAAACAGACAAAAAAAAAAAAAAAAAAAAAAAAAAAAAAAAAAAAAAAAAAAAAAAAAAAAAAAAAAAAAAAAAAAAAAAAAAAAAAAAAAAAAAAAAAAGATACATCCATGACAAAAAAGCACCTGAAGAAATTCCTATCCACCAAAACCATTCTTAGAAAGAAGACTGACAGATATTTTAGAAAGAGACACAAATGACCACACCTTCAAGAACAATAATAGAAACAAGTCACCAAGCAGAGCAAGCAGCTAGACAGAGGGGAACAGTAGGGAACCTACAGGAGGAGAATAACACGACAAAGTAGGCCAGTACATGTGAGTTATACCCATCAGTGTAAATGGCCTCAATTCACCAAGCAAAAGAAGCAGACTGGATCAAGAAAGAAAATCCAGGCCAGGGAGTTAGCTCAGTGGAGTAAGTATTTGCCCAGCAAACGCAAGGTCCTGAGTTCAATCCCTGGTACTGAAAGAAAATCCAACTATATGCTGTGTAGAAGAAATACATTTATTTGAAAAGGAAATTCAGAGACTGAAATTTAAAGGATGGAAAACAAGAGTCTATGTGACAAGAACCCAGAAAAAAGCAGGGGTAGCTATTCTGGTTGCTGAGAAAATGAATGTTCAACCAAGAGTGAACAAAAGAGACGAAGAAGGCCACAACACACACTGAGCTATGTCCCCAGTCCAAGAATCTTCACTCTTAGGGGATGGAAAACACAGGAAATGAACAGATTCATAGATACATGTGAACTACCAAAGCTGAATCAAGAAAATATAAAAATTCTAAATAATCAAATATCGGTCAATAAAATTGAAAATGTAATAAAAAACCTACCAACAAAGAAAAACCCAGGTCTTTTTTTTTTTTAATTTTTATTTATTTATTTATTTATTTATTTGTTTGTTTGTTTGCTTGTTGTGTTTGTTTGTTTCTTTATTTATTCATTTTGTGGCTGGCTCAGCCTGCCCTGGTGGTGGTGCTGGCGCAGCATGTGGTGCCGGGGATCGAACTGCAGTCCCCGCAGTTGCCTGAGCCCTCCTAAGCAGGTGCTTTAGACCACTGAACCATCTCGCCAGCCCCAAAACCCAGGTCTTGATGGACTAACAAATGAATTCTACCAGAAACTTAGAGGACTAAGAGAATAGTTAAACTTAGAGAATATTTAATGTGAACCCTTCTCTTCAGTGAAACTGAAAAAGAAGTAATTCTCCCAAATTCATTCCTGCAGGGAAGTATTATTCTGATACCACAACCAGAGAAAGACCCAACCAAAAGGAGAACGAAGGCCAATCTCCTCAATGAACATAGATGCAAAAATTCCCAATAAAATACTAGTGAACAGAATGTAGCAAACCATGAAGAAGATTATACATCCTGACCAAGTGGGATTTATCCTGAGGATGCAGGGATGATTCAATATATGCAAATCTATATATGTAATACACCGTATCACCAGAGCCCATGACGAAAACCATTGTGAGATGACCATGGTCATCTTAATAGACGCAGAAAAAAACCTTTTGACAAAGCCCAACACTCATTTTTTTCCCTCCGTATTTAGAACAAGGTTTACAGGGTCTACAGGGTCTCACTACATAAATCAGATTTGTAGTGATTCTCCTGTTTTCAGCCTCCCACAGTGCTGGGATTATAGGCGCACACAGTCATACCCAGTCTCAGTTGCTGCCTCAGTGCGCCCCACATGCGGGGCCAGCCTGGCATGCCAGGGATCAAACCCCAGCTGCTGCACTCTGCCTAAGCTGGTGCTTTAGTCCACTGAGCTATCAGGCTGGCCCCAACATGCATTCATGATTTTTTTTTTCTTCATGATTTTTTTTAAACTACAGAAAATCAGAAAAGATGATCTTTGTCTATCCCTGATAAAAGTTATCTATGACCAACCAAAAGCGAATATCATACTAAGTGGACAGAAACTGAAAGTCTTCACTTTAAAATTAGGAACAAGACAAGAATGTCCACTCTCTCCACTTTATTTATTTATTTATTTATTTGGTCTTTTTGAGACAGGGTCTCACTGTGCAGTTCAGGCTGGCCTTGAGCTCACTTTTGTGCCCCAGGCTGGTTTCGAACTCACACTGATCCTCCTGCCTCAGCCTCCCAAGTGCTGGGATTTGTCTCTACTTTTATTCAGTGCAGTTCTGGAAACATTAGCCAGAACAATAAGACAAGAGAGAGAAATAAAAGGAATAAGGACTGGAAAGGAAGAAGTAAAATTAGAAAACCCCAAAAGTCCACCAAAAAACTTGTAAATGTAGGGCCAGCCAAACAGCTCCGTGGACTAAAGTGCTTGCTTAGGCGGGTGCAGGGCTTGGGCACCCTATGTGCTGTGCTGGCCCTGCCCTGGGGGCATGCTGAGATGGCAAATGAGCCTGGGTGCGCTGGTGCACATCTGTTTTGTTTTTTTTTTAAAGTAAAAATAGCAGAAACAAAGATAGAAAAAGAGTAACAAGCAAGAGTACATATAGTACAGAATTTCAAAACAAGAACAAAAACTTAACAATGGTTGTATCATATATTTTCATGCTGGTGCACATCTTTAATCCAGCGCTTGGGAGGCTGAGGGCAGGAGAATCACTCGGCGTCTGATCTGTGCAGTGAGACCCTATAGACCCTGTACTAAGATACATTTTTTAAAAAAGATGTATAAATGTAGTAACCAAATAACCAAATACAGTAGTGTAGCAGGATACAAAGACAATACTCAAATATCAATAGCATTTCTGTATACAAACAACAAACACACCAAAAGAGAAATTAGGAAAAACCGCACCTTTCACAATCACATAGAAAGAAAGAAAGAAAGAAAGAAAGAAAGAAAGAAAGAAAGAAAGAAAGAAAGAAAGAAAAAAGCCCTCTGCTGCCATGTGCCCACGGGCATCTGTTCGTTCCATGCATCCAGCAGCGATCCAGACAAGGTGGTGAAGGTTGGAGTGAACAGATTTGGCCGCCTTGGATGCCTGGTCACCAGGGCTGCTTTTAACTCTGGCAAGGTGGATGTTGTGGCCATCAGTGACCCCTTCGTGGACCTCAAATACATGGTCTACATGTTCCAGTATGATTCCACCCATCGCAAGTTCCAAGTCAAGGCTGAGAACGGGAAGCTCATCATCAACAGAAAGGCCATCACCATCTTCCAAGCGCGAGATCCCGCCAACATCAAGTGGGGTGACGCCGGTGCTAAGTATGCGGTGGGGTCCACTGGTGTCTTCACCACCATGGAGAAGGCTGGGGCTCACCTGAAGGGTGCTGCCAAAAGGGTCATCATCTCTGCCCCTTCTGCCAATGCCTCCGTGTTTGTGATGAGTGTGCATCTCGAGCAATATGATAACTCCCTCAAGATTCTCAGCAGCAATGCTTCCTGTACCACCAACTGCTTAGCCCCACTGGCCAAGGTCATCCACGACAACTTTGGCATTGTGGGAGGGGGGCTCATGACCACAGTATGTGCCATCACTGCCACCCAGAAGACTGTGGACGGTCCCCTGGGAAGCTGTGCTGTGATGGCTGCAGGGTTGCCCAGAACGTCATCCCTGCACCCACTGGCACTGCCAAGGCTGTGGGCAAGGTCATGCCAGAGCTGAACGGAAAGCTCACAGGCATGGCTTTCCATGTGCCCACTCCCAGCATGTCAGTGTGGATCTGAACTGCCACCTGGAGAGAGCGGCTAAATACGACGACATCAAGAAGCTGGTGAAGCAGGCATCAGCTGGTCCCTTCAAAGGCATCCTTGGTTATGCTGAGGACCAGGTTGTGTCCTGTGACTTCAACAGTGACATCCAATCTTCCACCTTTGATGCTGGGGCTGGCATCACCCTGAATGACCACTTTGTCAAGCTCATTTCCTGGTATGAAAATAAGTTCGGCTATAGCAACAGAACGGTGGACATCATGGTCCACATGGCCTCTAGGGAGTAATTGGCCCCCTCACCATAACCCAGCAAGACCAGAGGGATGGAGAAGCCATGCTGTAGAAGTCGCTGCCCTGCTCGGCCCCAACACTGAGAATCTCCCCTCACAGCTTCCATCCCAGGCCCCCTAGAAGAGGAGGAGCCTCAGAATCCCTGGCTCGTTGCCCTTGCACAACATCAATAAAGCCCGCTGTACCCAGAAAAAGAAAAAGAAACATTAGGAAACAATGTACCAAAGGAAGTAAAAGATTTATATAGTGAAAATTATGGTACTGTGAAAGAAGAGATTGAAGAGAATTTCAGAAAACAGAAGATATCCTTAAGCACAGGGTCCTGTTTGATTCTTAGTACAAAAAAAAAAAAAAAAAAAGCAAATGCAAAGTAAAACTAAACAAAACAGAAAGATATTCCTTGCTTGTGGATTGGAAGAACCAACATGGTGAAATGCCCAAACTTTCAAAATTGTTGCCCAGATTCCATGCAATCCCAATTAAGATACCACTAGTATATTTCATAGATGTACACGAAACATATCTAAAATTCATCTGGAATCCAAAGAGACCTACAATATCAAAAGAAATCCTGGGCAACAAAGGAAAGGAAGGAGGCATCTCAGTACCTGACTTGAAAGGATACTGTGAACCTACTGGGATAAAATTATGATGGAAGTGGCAAAGCAAAAGCAAAACCACCAGACCTGAGGATCAATGGAACAGATTAGAAAATGCAAACGCAACAACAAATGCACTCAGACACCTTAGGTTTGACTAAGGAGTCAAACATATTTACTGGAAGAAACATTGTCTCTTTGATAAATAGCATGGAAAAAGTGGTTTTCCACATGTCAAAGTCTAAAATTAGATGCATGTCTATCTCCATACCCTAAAATAAAGTCAAACTGGATCAAAGATGTAAATATAAAAGCAGAAATACTAAATCTCCTGGGGAGATAGCTCAGTGGTCTAAGAGTCTACCTGGGAAACTCAAGGACCTGAATTTGATCCCTGGTACTACACGACATGCTGGTCACTGAAACCAGGCATGGTGACACACACCTATAATCCCAGCACTGGGGAAACTGAGATGTGGGGATCACTACAAGCCCTGGCTGCATAGTGAGGCCCTGCACCCAAAATAAATAAATAAATAAATAAATAAATAAATAAATAAATAAATAAATAAAAAAGAAAAATCTAGGGTTATCAGTCCCATTCAAGCCAGTTATTCCCCTCTTGGGTATTTTTCCAGAAAACTGATAACATTATACTACAGCGCTATATGTGCACCCGTGTTGATAGCAGCGCAACTTAGCATAGCTAAATTATGGAAAAAACCCAAGTGCCCACCAACTAAGGAGTGGATAAAAAGGTGTAGCAAACTCCAGTGGAGTTTTATTCAGCTGTACAAAATATAAACTCGGGGCTGGTGTAGGTGAATGGATGCCAGCAGAGACTGTACTCAGACCCACACGTGTAAGAGCCTGAAAGAGAAAATAAAATCAGAAAGCTATGGTAGATACCGCGAAAGGGAAAGAAGCTATCCAAAGGGAAGGGACAGCTGGGGTGAGGGAACGGAGGAAAGAAAGAAAGAAGAAAGGGAAGAAGAAGTATACACACACAGAATAGCTCCAATAACTGTACTGCTGATTTCTGATGATTTATTGAAAGCAGTCAATTCTTTTTTTCCTCTGTCCTTTTTTATCTCGTATGTTTTTTAAACCTAATTGAACTTTTGCATGCTTAGATCTAGTAACCTGAAAAACTAATTGAAAGACAATAATATACAATATAACAACCATGCTTTATTCCTATCAGTTTTTTAGCAAAATTTTGTATCATTTCTTTTTTCTTTCCTTTCTTCTTCTTCTTCTTCTTCTTCTCCTCCTCCTCCTTCTTCTTCTTCTTCTTCTTCTTCTTCTTCTTCTTCTTCTTCTTCTTCTTCTTCTTCTTCTTCTTCCTCTTCCTCTTCCTCTTCTCCTCCTCCTCCTCCTCCTTCTCCTCCTCTTCCTCCTCCTCTTTCCTCTTCCTCTTCCTCTTTCCTCTTCCTCTTCCTCTTCCGCTTCCGCTTCTGCTGCTGCTGCTGCTGGCTCAGCCCACTCTGAGGGCAGGGCATGTAGGCATGTGGTGCCAGAGATGGAACCATAGTCCCCTGAGCCTGCTTAGCTTGCCTAAGCAGGTGCTTTAGACCACGGAGCTATCTCATTGGCCCTGTATCATTTCTAATTTTATTTTTAAAATGTTTTATTCCCTTAAAAACAAAACAAAGTGAACTGCGATTGCAGCTCTGTGGTATAGTGCACACTTAGCATGTTGGAGGCCCAGGGTTCAATCCTCTGTCACCCACCTAAGAACTCAACAAAAGTTTATAGATAATATGAAATTATAATGAGGAATATTATATAATTAGTTATTTTAATTTTGTGAAAAAAGATAGACCAACTTAACAGTAGCTACATTTAAAGTTTTCTGTTTTATAGTTATGTAAAAATCAACGAATGTGTATTGTGTTGAAATCATGCTGCAAAGCTGGGCGCCTATAATCTCAGCTACTTAAGACATTTGCCTGGGGAACTCAGCCTCGCTGCCAACTGACTGGTCTTGGCTGAAAGGAATCAAAAACAGCCTCTGGATGAATTTCTGATGTTTATCATCTGCAAAGCCGTTTGGGTTCTTGCAATTTCACACGGTGCAGAAACAAGCTTTGGGAAATGATTTTTCCGCAGAATTCAATAGAATCCAGCTTTTTGTTTTTTTCTCCTTCCTTCCTTCCTTTCTTTCTTTCTTTCTTCCTTTCTTTCTTTCTTTCTTTCTTTCTTTCTTTTCTTTGTTCTCCTTCCCTTCTTTTCTTTCTGGCCATGTTGGATGTCAATCCAGACCTTTTGCAAATAAGACAAGGTTCTACCTGCACCCGTAGAATCCAACTTTGAATGTTTCAAATTAACTTCAATAAACTGTGCCTGCACAGGCCCTTTGCTATGAGAAAGGAAGATGCAGGGCCCTGCATGGCAGAGTTCAGCTGCCGTCCTAGTGCTGGGAACCGAGCATGGCTGATGGCCAGCGCTGGGCGCTGCCCGGCTAAGCAGGCTGCTGAGTGTGGAGAGGCCTGTAGCGCTTCCAGCAGGGGTGTTTTCTGGTGTGCACCCAGGGGCACGGACATGCCTACATCTGCTCACCATACATGTTAGAGCTACAGATGACACGGAGGCACTCCTTGCGCTACAGGGTCACGTCTCCACAAACTCACTCTAAGTTGAAAATAGTGTGAGGCAAATGCAAGTTATGCCCCTAAGTATCAGGTCTTAACTTAGCGAGTTGGTGTGCTCTGGGGCGCCTGCGGCTTCCCCGAGACTGCACCGCTGACTGGAGCTGCTGCCCAGTGTCTGCGAGGAGGACCATGCTGGGAAAGGGTCCACATTCTAAGTTCCAAGTGCAATTTCTTTTTTCTATTTCAATACTGAGGGCTGAGCCCAGGTCCTTCTAATTTTCTATAAAGCAAAAAATGGAAGAAAAGTTTCCAAGTGCTTTATACAAAGCCAGGCTCACCCTGACAGCAAAGCCACGTCAGAAGTCCGCAAGAGCCGCTTAGTCAGCCAGGAGTGGACCATCATCCTTCCGTGCACGTTGCCTACTGCCATTGAAGTGGCTGCTACTGTACAGGGTTTCCCTTGCATCAGAACGGAATGGATCACAGCCCGGCGTGATGGTGCAAGCCTATAATCCCAGCACTTGGGAGGCTGAGGCAGGAGGATCACTGTGAGTTCTAGACCAGCCTGGGCTACAAAAGTGAGCTCAAGGCCAGCCTGAACTGCATAGTGAGATCCTGTCTCAAAAAGACACACACACACACACACACACACACACACACACACACACACACA
>PVKN010007440.1:0-26655 GCA_004027915.1 Capromys pilorides | reverse complement strand
CCCCGGCAGTCGCTCCGACCTTATCGTGCCCAGGCAGAGATGTCGGAGGTAGGGTGTACGAGGTGTACCCCTGTGTTGTTCCTCTCCCGCCTTTGTCCCCGCTGGGCCGCCCCCCAGGCGGGTGTTGTCTGGGAAGCACTCAGCCACCGCGTTACACCGCAGGCCAAGAGAACTCAACTTCCCAACGCGCCGCCCTTTTCTGTTTCTGTCTTTCGGGGCAGGCTTGCAGCGTGCAGTGCAGGCAGGCCTCAAGCTCGCAGAGATCCTCGTGCCTCAGCCTGAGGAGCCCGGGAATCGCAGGCATGCGCCGCCACGCCCAACCCAGGCCGCCGCTCTCTGAATATTTTACTTCGTCCAGCTTAGATTGCTCTTCACTGCAATTCCCCCTCTTTTCTGCTTTGCTCCTACTGTGTGCGACAGTTTGGATCTAGAATGTCCCCCAAGGCGCCCGTGTTCAAGGCCTGCTTTCCAGCACCATGGGCTGGTCCCTGGGGTGCTCTGCAGGGGACGGCGGCACCTGTCCCCTCACCCTCTCTGGGGCCTCTGTCCACTGAGCCGTCTGCTCTACGTCACCCCCTCCTGTGTGCTGTCCCCCTACCCCCCACAATGTCTGCCTCCTCTTGAGGCTCAGGAGGAACGAGTCCACCCTAGACTGCAAGCTCTGAACCCAGGAGCCCAAGGAAACCTTTCTGCCTGCAAGCTGTTTGTTTTCAGGTGTTTGTTCACGGTGACGAAAGGAACCCTGACTGCTTCAGGTCAGCCTCGGTCCCTCGCTGGCCAGGTGGTCAGGGCGGGTCGGAGGAGCTGGGGGGGGGACTGGGCCCACCCAGCCTGCGAGAGCCTGGGACGACCACGGCACCTCCTAAGAACTCACTGTGTTCTCTAAACTTATGCTGTGTGCTAGCCTGGTACCAGGATGTAGTGAGGGGCCAGACTTAGTTCCTATCTTAAATTTAATGTTTATTTATTCATCAGATTAATACAATTTTCTTCTGAACCTCTTTGGTTTCCTCTAGGAGCATTTCCTGGTTCCTACCGACTGCCCAGGATCTTAATTCTGCTCTGGGGGTCTGGCAAGTTTCCTGTTATTGTAGCCTTTTCACCGCCGCAGCGCTTAATGCCTCCCCTGTGAGCCATGCATAAAGCTTTCCTCCCGTTCTGACAGTCTCTCGAGGACGCGCGGGAACTCCTGCAGAATTCAGTTTCTGGGAGGGAGGGAGGGAGGGAGGGAGGGAGGGTCTTGTCCCCTACTGATGTCCTTACCAGAGTCTAGAACTGTTGAACTAATGTTCAATTGAATTGAGTGCTGGAATCAGAAAGTATTTTTTATTTTTAATTTTAAGATTTTTAAAATGCATGGGTAGGAATGTCGAACGTTAGTGTAGCTGGGTATGGTGGTGCAATTCCAGCGCTCCAAGAGGCTGAGGCAGGAGGACAGCCAGTTCAAGTCCAGCCTGGGCAATTTAGTGACTCAGTGAGATCTCGTCTTAAATTAAAAAATAAAAGAGGAGTGGGTAGGGATGTAGTTCAGTGTGAAGGTCCTGGGATCAGTCATACCACTGAATCATATATGTACACGTCCATGCAAGTACTAGGGCTCCAGGAATGGATATGAGAATAAAAAAGAGACACATGAAAAATATTTACATGGAAGCAGTGAAAATAAAGCCAGGTGTGATGGCACATGCCTATAAGCCTAGCACTGGAAAGAGGATTGTTGTGAGCTTGAGACCAGCCTGGGCGACAGGGTGAGCTCAAGGCCAGCCTGAACTGCACAGTGAGACCCTGTCTCAGACCCTGTCCCTGACTAAATAGGTAAATAACATTTATAAATTGATTACAGCAAAGGGTGAATGTGGTGGCACGTGCCCATAATTCCAGCACTCAGGAAACTGAGGCAGGAGGGTTGCTATGAGTTTGAGGCCAACCTGGACTATGAAGTAAGTTTAGGACCAGAAGGAACCGCATCATGAAACCATCTCAAAAAGACAAAAATAAGTAAATAAAAACAAAGAAAGAAACTAAAAAGCTCATGTTAGAATGGCAATTTATGAAACTTGGGTTAAATAAAGATAAAAGCCACATTACCTCTCACGTCTGAAAAGCTGTAATCTGTGAATATATTCTGTAATGCTTGGGCCAGTGAGACAGCTCAGCAGTCTAAAGCGCCTGCTTAGGCAAATTTAGGCAACCACAGGGACACTGGTTCGATCCCCGGCACCACATGCTGTGCCAGCTCCACCCCCAGGGCAGGCTGAGCCAGCCATAACATAAATAAAGTTTATGTTATGTGTAACATGTGATTTGCCTGCCACTGTAACAGTGCCGCCGTGGGCTGTTCGTGTCAGCAAAGTCTCTAAAGGGTTCCCCATCACGGTTCTATAAGATACAAACTCTATGAAGGCAGGACTTTGTTTTCTTCGTGGTTATAGTTTCAGTATCTTACTGTTGAAAACAAAGAATCAGTGAAATTCCTCTCCACGTGTTTTACTGCTTCCTGAAGGTAAGCTACAGTTGTCTGGGTTGCTCCTGACGGGCCAGCGCACTATCCGTCTCTGCGCTGGGGTTCGCTGCTGCCACACATGGAAGCACTTAACCCTGAGCCCTGTGGGGCGCGGAGTGGTGCCAAGCACATCTTTCTGTGAGCTTCTCTTCTTTGATCCTAGATTGCTTGAGTCTTGTCGGTTACCTGGGCTCAAGGCCTGGCCTTAACTTCGGTGGTTGCCTGTGGTCTTCTGTCTTTCTATAGTTTCTCTGCTGTCTGCATCTTGCTGGATTTCACAGCCGCCCACTGACCTGCATGTGCTGTGCATCTCTCTTTTGATCTTTGGTTCCATTTTGACCAATTTCAGCACAATACATTTTTTTTTTTTTTAAGTTTTCGTTTCCTACATAGTTTTCCTAAATTTATTTGAATTATCCATTACCATTTATGGGTCTCAAATTAGCACTGGAGAAGCTAACAATCAAGCTTATAAAAGATGATAGAATCACAGTAAATGAAATGCTTTTGATTTCGAAAACTTGAGTAAATAATGCTGGCACTTTCCTGCTCACAGGAAATGGTGAAGAGTCCTATGGAGATGTTCAGTATGTAAAATTAGAATATTGAGCGTGGTAAATCACTGACTTTGTACAATACTCACTCAAAAATTTTCCCAGGATCTTCGTGGGCACATGTGCTGGCTGAGAAAACATCCCTGATCATAAATGCTGCATCGAGTTAATATCTGAGCCAAAACATATATTTTCACAAGGACCCATAACTCCAAAAAAGGCACGCACTTTGGAGAGTATGGATATCCTCTTAACCCTCTTCTGTCTGGCAAACCTGAAAACCTAACATGGTCATGATTGTAACAGACTCTCAATATGTCATGTACAAAAATAAGGAGGTAGCAACATTTGCAGAATGTTCATATATTCCCTGCATTGTAGTAATTCTCATCCAGGTTACCGAAGTAAATGACCACATGGCATTAAGAAGATCTTTTACCCAGGTGTGGTGGTGCATGTCTGTAATCCCAGCACTCTGGAGGTGGAGACAGGAAGATCATTGTGAGTTGGAGCCCAGCCTGGGCTACATAAGTGAGTTTAAGGTCAGCCTGAACTAGTGAGACTCTGTTTCAAAACACCAAAAAATCAAGCCAAACCAAACCAAACCAACCCTCCCCCACCTCCAACCACAAAAAGATCTTTTAGCCAAGCATAGTACCATATACCTTCAGGAAGCTGAGGCAGGAGAAACACTACAAGTTTGAGGCTGACATGCGCTACATAGTGAGTTCAAGGCCAGTTTGAATCCCACCAAACCAAACGAAACCAAACCAGACCAAACAGAACATCCTTTTCTTTTTTTTTTTTTTTTAAGTACATCAAAAGGGATTGGTGATCTTTTGGTATTTTTCTAAGGATGAACAAATTAAATTTAAAAAAATTATTCATTTGAAGGGCCAGCCTGATAGCTCAGCGGACTAAAGCGCCTGCTTAGGCAGAGCATAGTGGCCTGGGTACAATCCCTGGCGTGCCAGCGCACTGAGACAGCGATTGAGACTGGTCATGGTGGCGCGCGCCTATCATCCCAGCACTTTGGGAGGCTGAAAATGCGTCACTACAAGTCTGATCCATGTAGTGAGACCCTGAAGACGCTGTAGATCCTGTCCTAAATACAGAAATAAAAAAAAATTCATTTGAATAGAAGAGATCTCAGTAATGTTTTTCTCTAAAAAATAATAAATGAGACCCATCTATCCTCACCACCTATACTTTTAACCTTGTTTATGTATTTATTTTACCAAAAATAGTCTCAGGAATTTTCATCCTAAACCCAAGTAACTCCTAAGCAACAATTATCACTTACTGGATAAATTATATATGATGTAAAACTGCTAATAAACTCTGCGCTGGAATGTTTTAAGAAAATATTTAAGGATGAGATACGTGGAATTTTAAATCTTTGTTGAATTATAGAGTTTGAAAGGCCTAGAGTTTAGCATTAAACAGAAAACAGAAACTTTAGTTTAGAATCTTGGGCTGGATGATTCTGTTCACGATCAAAAGCTCAGGTAGTTTAGTGCAATAAAAATAACATGACCTCAGGGGTCAGGTAGCTTGCAGTTGCAGTCCTGTTTTCTGTCGCCAAGTCATTTGGCTTCAGTCAAATTATTTTATCAGATCCTTGGTTTAAGAAGTGAAACAGATTTGAAGTGGGCAGATCCCAAAGCTGCATCCCAAGCCCTAACTTCCAGCTCCACTTTGGCTTTCCAGCGCCCAAAAGCTTGAGCGCTCATAACTTATGCAACAAACAGGAAATGATCACTCCGGTATGTAGAACTATCCTTGCATTTTATGAGAAAGAAACATCTGAGACCAAAGGATTCAGGTGTCAACTGCTAGGGTGGCGGCATGCTAATTAATGTGCCTGCAGTGGACTGTAGGAGGTCTTGTTGATCAGTTTCTGAAGAGTTTCAGCCCTCCCACTCTGAGCCTTATTGTACTTCCTGCAGGAAGGCTTCTCTTCCAAGAAATCCAGCCCAACCTGTCTTAGCCCAGGACCTCCCAGTTGTCTAGCACTGCCTGACTTCCACGCTGATCAGCAGTCAGGAATAACTGCCAACTTGCTCCTTTCTGCCACGAGGGCCTACACAGGCTATTTTATCAGAATGCTGGATGTGGTTCTCTGCCACGGGTTAGACCCCCTCATTTAGCTGCAAGGTGAATTACTATTATTATTATTATTATTATTATTATTATTATATTTTATTTTAGGGAAGGGTCTACAATGTGTTCAGGGTCTCGCTACTAGATCAGACTTGTAGTGATCTGCCTGTTTACAGTCTTCCAAGAGCTGCTATTATAGGTGCGTACCACCATGCCCAGTCTCAATCACCATCTCAGTATGTCCTGGGGGTGGGGCCAGCCTGCAGACCCAGGAATTGTGCCCCCGGCCCCTGCCCGTGCTTGCAGGTGCTTTCAATCTGCTGAGCTACTTGGGTGGCCCTGAGTTATTATTATTATTATTATCATCATCATCATCATCATCATCTTCATCATCAGGTACCCAAACTTGGGATCGGAAGCAGGAATGTTTGTAATCAGTTATTCATTTTCCTATTTTATTTGTCTTTTTGAGACAGGGTCTCGCTATGCAGTTCAGGCTGGCCCTGAGCTCACTTTTGTAGCCCAGGCTGGTCTCGAACTCACACTGATCCTCCTGCCTCAGCCTCCCAAGTGCTGGGATTACAGACGTGCGCCACCACACCTGGCTTTGTAATCAGTTATTCAACTATTGTGATTCGTTTAGGTTTGTTGAGCCCACATCACACACAATAATACATAGGATACTTTATGTGCTTTTGAAGTGTTTTTTTTTTTTTTAATTTTACTTTTATTTATTTATCTATGTTATAGCTGGCTCAGCCTGCGTTGGGGGTGGGGCTGGCACAGCATGTGGTGCCGGGGATCGAACCGTAGTCCCTGCTGTTGCCTAAACTTGCCAAAGCAAGCGCTTCAGACTGCTGAGCCATCCCGCCGGCCCAACTTTTGGCATGTTAATGATAAAAAAAAGAAGCATGGATTTTCTTAGGAGCAACTTTCATGCGAAAGATCATCTCTCACCTACTGTACTCCATGTGGTGGTGTAGGAACTTTACTCGAATGAACTTATTTCATCTCCAAGAACCCTCTTGTGTGTATACTTTCAAAATTAGGAAACTGAGGGATAGAGAGAAGGAATGTTTTCCCACGCTTAGCTAGGAAAAAACAGCTGGACTCTGAAAGCACACAGTCAGACCTCAGAGCTCCTGTTTGTAGTTGTTAGCTACCTCTCCGCAGCTGCGAGCACAAAACAATCGTCATACTTCCAGCTTTGTGGCATGTACCTTGATATTTATAGTGAAAATTATTTTCAATCTTTATTTTTTTGTGGTGCTGGGGGTTGATCCCACAGTCTCACTCATGCTAGGCAAGCACTGTACCACTGAGCTACAGGCCCCGTCTTTGAAGCTTTATTTAAAATTTAAATTTTAGTGATATTCTTGTTTTCAGATGAGCACATCAAATTGGATGTCTGACTCCAAACTCCCAGATATGACTGCTTTGCAGACATAAAATAGCTACAGATTATAGAATATATATATAGGAACATATATACCTAAAGAAAATTCACTGCTTTGGTCAGGGTACCATTTTCTTGTAAATAGCTTTAAAACATCCAGTTCCTCCATAACACAAGTACAAAGACCTGGAAATGCAAATTAGCTTTTTAGGAAGGACTGGCACAGCAAATGCCCAGAAGTCCATGAGATTAACGGTGGCAGGCGTGTGCGCTTACCCTTGGCGCCTTTTCTTTGGGAAATCAACATGACATGTTGAAGTTCGCTTCTCTTTAAAAGCCCGTAGGCCCTGACACATGGATCCAGATAGTTCTCTGCCACGTTAAGGTGACAGTTACTTTTACGGGCTCCGTGCGCATGCTGAAGGCCGGGTCCTCTGGTGACCCTTTGCCCTCTTGGGAGGAAGACAATCCGCAGATGCTGTGGAGAGGACAGTGTGTGTGTGTGTGTGTGTGTGTGTGTGTGTGTGTGTGTGTGGCATTGCGGGCAACCTATTTATTTGAAAAGGAAAAGCCTAAAGTGGAAAGCCTAGGGGCCAAGTGAGAAGACCGGAGAAGGAGACGTAGAGGGACCAAAACAGAGGAGAGCTAAAGGGAGAGACAGCGGGGGTGCGAAGGGATCTCCCTCGTTCTGTGTTTGCTTGCCTCAAAGGAGACTTGTTTTGCAAATGTGACGCCACACAACTTGATGGTTCCTGCTCAGATGTCACCCTCACTAACGCAACAGCAAGTGAGAGGCATTTGAGGAAGCTGGGGAGCTAAAAGGCTGCCTTACACGTGAGAAATCCTTCACTAGTCGTCTCCTCGCAGCTCAGCATGAGAGGGAAAGAGCGCGGTTAACATACCAATGCCTCCTTCCGATCATGGCAGCGGAGGGCAAGTCCGTGTTACTTTCCTTAAAACCTCACCTTAAAAATAAAATGGACAAAGGAAATCACTCTCTTCTCCTTAAGTTTATTTTTTGTCTTTCATTCCCTTCCTTTTTAAAACAACTCTTTTCTCTCTCTCTCTCTCTCTCTCTCTCTCTCTCTCTCTCTCTCTCTCTCTCTCTCTCTCTTTTTAATATTATGGCCAGCTCAGCCCACCCTGGGGGTGAGGTTGGTACAGTGTGCGGTGCCAGGGATCAAACCTCAGTCCCTGTGGTTGCCTAAGCTTTGCTAAACAGGAGCATTAGACTGCTGAACCATCTTGCCAGCCAAAGTATTAAGGGTTAAGCACGGGCTCCTTACACTGAGCCACATCCCGAGCCCCTTTATATTTTTTATTTCGAGAAACCATCTTTCTAAGCCATTAATTTGCCTAGGCTGGCAAGCTCCTGCCTCAGCCTTCCAGAGTGCTAGGATTACAAGAGTGTGCCGCTAGGTCTAGCTTGCTTTTAAGTTTGTACTGAATCATTGCTCTGTTTCTCTGACTCTTTTTTAGTTTCATTCAGTTTTTAAAATCTGATACAAGGGAATTTATAGTCACCCGAATCAAATGAAAAGAAAATCGCAAGGCAGAATCACTGTGATGGTGGCTATCTTTGGGAGGCCATGTGTCTTTACTTTCCGTGAGGTTTTAGTGTCTCCTACTTGGAGGAATGTGTTGTTGGTGTAGCGAGGCACGGGAGGCGGCTGAAGTAGGAGCACTGTACTCTTTTTATGAAACTGTAGGGAACAGTGAGATAGTTCAGTGGTCTAAAGCACCTGCTTAGGCAAGCTTAGGCGACTGCAGGGACCACAGTTCCATCCCCAGCACCACATGGTGTGCCTGCCCCCCCCACCCCCAGAGCAGGCTGAACGGCCATAATATAAGTAAATAAATAGTGTTTAAAAAGAAGACATACTTAAAAAAGAAGTGAAACTGTAAAGAAAGCTGTCACAGAAGCACATTGACCTGTAGCTCCAGCTACTCGGGAGGCTGGGACAGAAAAGTCACTTGGACTCCGGAGTCCACGGTTAGCCTGGTCAGCGTAGAAAGAATCCTGTCTTTTCAGAGGAGTGGTGTGGGGGAGAAACAAACCCAGAAAGAAAAGAGGGAACTGGACACTCTTTGAGGTGTATTTTTATATTGAATTAAACAAGGGGTTCACATTTTATAATTGAAAGCTGCAACATCGTTATATTATCCAAAGATTGTGGCTCACGGCTGTTTACTACAGGGAGTTACGTGGGCAGCAGGGGTGCATCTGATTACAAGATACTGGAGAAGGTGGGTTGGGGAGATAGCTCAGCAGCATCAGTGTCCGCCTGGCAAGAGGGAGGTCCTGAGTTCAATCTCCAGTGCAAAAAAAGAAAAAAAAAAAAAAAAAAAAAAAAAAAAAAAAAAAAAAAAAAAAAAAAAAAAAAAAAAAAAAGAAAAGATACTGGAGGATAAACAAGGCCACGTCTGTTAACTACTGTCCACCTTTTAAACAAAGGTAAGGGTTTTATTTATTTATTTATTTATTTATTTATTTATTTATTTTGCGGGACCGAGTTAAGGGTTTTAGTAAAATATTTAAAACTCAAATATAACAAAAGTCTTTCTCTCCCCCCGCCCCCAGTTGCAAACTCCTTTTCAGCCCATTTCCTAAGGTGTGGGTCTACCTGGATGGTGGCTCTGGTAAGGAGATCCTCAGATTCCTATATGTTATGTCCTACCAGATCTTTGACCAAGAAGACATTAATTTCATTGAACTTATATGTTAGAGCATAGGAAAAAGGAGACAGGAATTTTATAAATAAGGAAGGGGATGGAGAGATGGAGGGAGGGGAAGGAAAGGGGTAAGGGAGGGATTCATGTGTGGTATTCATGCTCCAGCTCTCTAGGATGGGTGTGATCTGTGGTACTGAAAATGTGGATTAGCTTGTTTTTGTTTTTTAAATAATATAAGTTATTCCCTTGTGAAAGAGGAGAGAGAAAGAAGAATTCACTTCCCCTTATACTTACTCTCCTGTTTTCAGTGGTGCTAGGGATTGAACTCAGGGCCTCGTGTGTGCTAGGCAAGCACTCTACCACTGAGCTACATCCCCAGCCAGCCTTGACATTTACTTTTACATTTCCGTATTATTGACTTTCACAGAATATATTCGTGTACCATTTCTTTTTTCCTCCAGGTCTGGGGATGAAACCCCAGGCCTCACCCCACTAGGTGTGTGCCCCATCACTGAGCTGTACCCCTGATACCACCTGAAGGTTCCCACCCCCGCATACTGGGTCCTGAGCCCAAGGCCTCATATACATTGGACTCACCCTCTATAGCTGGGCTACATGCTTAGCCCTTTTAAAATTTTATTTGGAGACAGCAGTCCGGCTCAGTTCCTCAGGCTAGCCTCGAACTTGTGATCTCCTGCCTCAGCCTTCCAAGTAGTTGGTGTTATAGGTGTGCGCCACCATATATTGTCTCACTTGGAAAGATTTCTGCTTCATTTCTAGAATTGGTAAATTCATTTAGAAACTAATTGAGGACACACAGCTTACAAAATAGCTACTCTAGCTGGGTGTGTTGGCGCATGCCTGTAGTCCCAGCACTTGGGAGGCTGAGGCAAGAGGATTGGTGTGAGTTCGAGACCAGCCTTGGCTACAAAAGTGAGCTCAAGACCAGCGTGAACTGCATAGCGAGAGCCTGTCTCAAAAAGACAAAAAACAAAATAAAACAAAACTAAAGAAAGAAACAGACAAAAAAAACAGCTACTCTCTGCCACGGAGCCAAGCACTGTAGCAGGGAGAAGAGCCAAGCCCTTCATGCATCACTGTTGCCTAGTGATTCCTACCCCTCTGCACTCCCCAATTCTATTCTGAAGGGGCTGTGTGCTAGGACAGCTAGTAAGGTGGCACCAAGAGCGGAATGTGGCCTCAGGGTGGGCTGAGGTGCAGAGTGGCCGGATGCAGGTGGGAAGGACAGACCCCAACATCTTGTGCAGGGTCGCTGGTCGCAGGAGCAGCTCCCTGCTGACCTGTGCCCACAGCTGTTGTCTGGGAGTCGGCATTGCTCAGGTGCTAACCAGCCTCCCTGAAGACAGACCAAGGAGTGGTATTTTCAACATGAACATGGCATGATTATAGGTTAGTCTTCAGGTGGCCCATTAATTAAATAGGGTCCACTGATTGAGAGGTATAGGATGGCTCACAGGGCGTCCTCGGAGCTCTGTGCGAAGGACAGAGACTACCAAAGACACAGCACAGTTTGGGGCAGTTAGGTCAACACCCCTGGTATCTTATGATCTGGTAGGAATGTACAGATTGCTGATAATGTGCATGCATGTGTGTGCGTGTGTGCAAATAGGTGTGTGTGTGTGTGTGAGAGAGAGAGAGAGAGAGAGAGAGATATGCTGGGTATTTTGCCCAGACTCTCCCATAGGGTGGGCAAGCACCTTAGCCCTGAGCTCTACTCCAGGCCTGACGAATGTTTCCCCCTGTATTTAGGACAGAGTCTACAGGTTCTACAGTATGTAGATTGGACTCCTAGTGATCCTCCTGTTTCCAGCCTCCCAAGCCTTGAGATTACAGGCACCACCACCACCATGGCCAGTCTCAATCGCCACCTCAGCGCCCCCCAGGGGCAGGGCTGGCAGGGCATGCCAGGTATCAAACCCCAGTCCCTGAATGCTTTAGTCCACTGAGATATCTGGCTGGCCCCCACCATACTTTTTTTTTTCCTAAGCTTTATTTATTTATTTTATGCCTGGCTTAGCCCCTGGGGGGGCGGTGGGGTAGGCATAGCACGTGCGTGTGGTACTGAGAGTTGAACTGCAGTCTCTGCAGTTGCTAAGCTTGCCTAAGCAGATGCTTTCAACCGCTGAGCTATCTCGCCACCCCCCACGCCCCATACTTTGAAAGAACAAAAATAGCAACCATTTTCCAAGCTCCTCATATGGGAGAACATGGTGAGTATCCAATCCACCTCCCTGCAAAGGATGGATGAGCGTGGGGAATGTCGCAGTAACATGAAAGCGCCACAAACTCGGGCAAGGTGACGTTTGTGAGAAATAGGAAGGAAAGCAGAGGAAATGTCTTAAAGCCTGCGAAGGGTCCCCAGCAGTGTGCACGGTGGGAACTGGTTTTGAGGGCAAAAAGGGAACTAGCAAGAACCGCTGACCCATGTGGGCATGGGCTGCAGGCCTGTGATCCCAGCACTGTGGGAAGCTGAGGCGGGAGGGGTGCAAGACCCAGCTCACCCTGGTTGTGTTGGAGACTTAGGGATTTCCAGTTTCAGGAACAGTGAGTAACACATGTAAAATAGCCAGGGATGTAGCTCGGTGAGAAGGTATTGGGTCTAATGCCCAGCACCTCCACAGCAACGCAGCAACAATGATGATAACGAGACAGAAGGAGTTTCTATCCCAGGAATTTATAGGAAAAGCAAAACTTGGAAGGAACTGTAGTATTGTGTTTGGCAATAGAATTTTAAGTGCCTCTTCAACTTTGTTATTTTTATTTTTAAATATTTTATTTATTTGGTACAGAGTCTTTCTGTACAGCTTGGACTCGTAGTGATCCTCCTTTCTCAGCCTCCCCAGCGCCAGGATTACAGTGTGTGCCATCACATCTGGCTTTGGTAGCCAGCATGGTAGTACTGCAAGGGCTGCACCGGCATGTACTACTGGGGATCGAACCCAGGTCCTTGTGCTTGCCAGGCAGGCGCTTAGACTGCTGAGCTATTCTCTAGCCTCATCTTTGAGGTTTTTGTG
Organism: Capromys pilorides; assembly: GCA_004027915.1. Taxonomy (NCBI): domain Eukaryota; kingdom Metazoa; phylum Chordata; class Mammalia; order Rodentia; family Capromyidae; genus Capromys; species Capromys pilorides. The sequence continues at coordinate 14,391 of PVKN010007440.1, read as the reverse complement.
TTATATGAAGAGAGTATGTGTTGCTTCTATAATTAGAAATAATGAATCAGTGATTGCTGAAAATTGGAGTTCATTGTGCAACTCCCCCGCTTTTTTTTTTTGTCTAAAATATCCATAAAGGAGCCAGGCATGGTGGTGCATGCCTATAATCTCAGCACTTAGGAGGCTGAGGCAGGAGGATCGGTGTGAGTTCAAGACCAGCCTGAGCTGGTGAGCTCAAGGCCAGCCTAAACTACCTCATAGTGAGACCCTGTCTCAAAAAGATATATATATATATATATATATATATATATATATATATATATATATCTCCATAAAGTAGTTAGAAATAATTTTAGAAAATAAAAATGTCTTGAAACACAAATTCAAACTCCATATGAATGGTGGAGTTTGTGGGGGATAAGGGTAGCCATAGGAACAATCTGGATTATGCTTATTAGAGGGATGATATTGTTCAAGAGGCTGAGGCAGGAAGATCACTGTAACTTTGAGGCCAGCCTGGGCTACATAGTCAGATTCCGTCTCAAAAAGAAAGAATATGAAAGAGAGAGAGAGAGAGAGAGAGAGAGAGAGATATTCTTTCATTTAGCAAAGATTATACAGCTCTTAGAAACAAAGTCATAAATGATAAGAGTCATTTTGGATAGATTTTCTACTCAGAGTAAGGTCAAATACGGCACCAGTTCCTTCCCAGTTCCTTGCAGTCTGGCCCCTTGCCTACCTGTTTCCTCTTTTGTCCTCCTGCCCTCTTGATTTGCATTACTGATTGTAACACAAATCACCTTTTTACACAGACATTTAGAAATCCAAGGATGTACAAAATTGTAGCTTGTCAAGCCTATAGCATTTTGCCTAGTCTCTTACTCTCAGTTAATATCCTTTTTTGTTTTTTTGTTAACCAACCATTTACTTGAGAGAGAGAGAGAGAGAGAGAGAGAGTACAGCAGTAACTGAGTTTACATTAGAAGCAGCACACATCTAAAAGACCAGCACGTTCTATAGAGATTTATTAGAATATCAATGATTGATGGAAACTACTGATTTCAAGCTGTCTAAGATATTTGATATTTAGAAAGACAGTGATGGTAAGCTCAATTACCTATGTTATAGAGTTATCATGAAGCTTCTCTGCTGGAGGGTTGAGAATGTAAGTTAACAGACCAAAAATTGGAGAAAAAGAAAAGCTACGAGGATATCCAACATTTTGGCCCTAGCCCCTCAAGGTCAGTGAGGACTCAGGACATAAGAGAACCTGTGCTGTAACATCCTGTAGCTCAGTGGTTTCCCTACTATTTGATAAGTATTGCATGCTTGTATGTGGTAATCTGAGTAACTACTTTGAAGATAACAATATGCAATATAACAACTATTGTTAATTTCAAAAATAAACAAACAGACAAACAAAAAACTCAGTGATTTCCCAAATTTTCTGTTCAAGGAGATTATGGGACCTCAGAAGAAAGGGTTAGATGAAGTATAGTGTGTCTAAGGAGAGTCACCTAGAGAAAAAACATTCTTTCAGGCTTTCACAGAGAGCAAACTGGTCAAGCAATGGCCGTCACTCATCCTGATGGCTGACACTGGCAACAGTTCTACAAAGCACTGTACATGGTTCCAAAGTTAATCCTGAGGGGACTTGACCTTGGAAGATACAAAAGATGAATATTTTGTTATACAAGTCTTGCTTTAACTTGCCCTTGATCACCCAGCAGAAAACCTTAATTACCAGGCATAAAACACAGAGCTAGATTAATATGATGAGCTGTAAGAGGCTTAAACCAATAGCCTCCAACATTGCTAGTTTCACCAGTAACCCACTACAATTATGGAACGTTGGACTATGTATACAACTACTTCCTCTTAGTTCAAAGAGAAGAAATTTTTTCTTTTTTTTCTTTCCTTACCAATATTGATTAGAAAATTTATCACGTCTACACCCTGTGCTCTGTATAGCTACTACGAGGACACCAATATGCAAAGTGTCAATTATTGTGAATGCACTACTAATGTATTTCGAAACTATTATATTGTTATTTCTTATTAAAAGTAATAAAAAAGATAGATGACAAAAAACAAACAAATAAACAAACAAAAAACCAAATCATCCTGCCACAGGGTCTTTCCACCTGTAGTCACCCCTCCTTGGAATTATTTTCTTCAGAATTTTTTTTTTTTCTTTTTGAGACAGTGTCTCGCTATGCAGTTCAGGCTGGCCTTGAGCTCACTTTTGTAGCCCAGACTGGTCTTGCACTCACACTGATCCTCCTGCCTCAGCCTCCGAAGTGCTGGGATTACAGGGGTGCACGAGCACAGCCCAGCTTCTTCAGAACTTTTGTGTAGATGGATTTTCTTTCCGCCCTGGGCCACTGCCTTGGAGTATACTTCTCATATTGTTCTGTTTTGTCTTCTTATCTTTAGAGCAGTTAAAGCAGTTTAAAATTCTCGAGCTAGAGGGGTAGCTCAGTGGTAGAGGGTTTGCCTCGAGTGGGTGAGACCCTGCACTTGATCCCTGGCACTATAAAGAAAATAAATAACAAATAGATAAACTCCTTTCTTGTATTTGTCTAGTGTTGGTGGTTTTTCCACACTGGAAATACTTTACAGACCTCTGAACAAGTGTGAAAAAGTCTGTGCATGAGATCTGTCACCTGCCATCTGCCCTCACTGAACCAGTCAGACTTGAACACCCCACAGCTGCCCCAAGAACTCTGGGCTGCCTCCGAGCACTCAGAACTGGATTTTATAAATTGTGCCATTACTGCAGGAAGCTCCTCTATTACAGGATGATACTTTATACTCTTGCTTATAAATGCTGACTTGGTAAGCCTGGCTACAAATCACACAATATATAGAAGCCACGCGCATGCAGGGCACTGTCTTGGCTTGTGTCTAGAGTTCTCCCTGAAAGCCTCATGTGGTCACAGGTGGGGATTTTTCAGAGGTGGCTGGATCTATAGAGACTGTGACATACGCGACAGAAAGAAAGTCGCTGCTTGTCACGCTGCCCGCTGCTTGCTGCCTCTGTTTGCCATGAGCGGTTGCTTCTCTCCCATGCCCTTCTGCTGGGCTGCCCGGCCTTGGACCCAGCGGATTATGAACCGAAACCTCTGCAAGCTGTGGGCCTTCAGATAGCCTCCCTCCTCCAACTTCGGCTGTGCTGTGTCTTGTGTCAGCAATGAGAAAAAGTAACTAAGATGTGCTGTTTTACTTTCCTAATGCAAAGGGATGCTGAAGGACAAAGGCAAACAGAATATAGTTTAATATTTCTTCACTGAACAGCTGGGGCATTTACCAGCCTGGAAAGCGACATTTTCCAGACTAAGCTCAGTCTTTTTTGTGTTCGCTTGTACTCTGCCCACCCAAGCCACACGCTATTTTTATGGCTCAACTACTGTAAGTTCAGGGGAGCATGTTTATACGGCAACGTGGCTGGGAAGTTGTTTTTCTTATTCTGTGCAAGTGCATGATTTACACGGTTCCTGACAAAGGTGAAGGCTGATTCCCACAGTCACCCTCTGTCACCGGGTGAACTGAGCAGACTCTCTGTCCCCCAGTGAGTCACAGTGAGCTGAGGACCTTCCTGGCCGACCCCGAAATGCCAGCCGGAGGGAGCCATCCACCTACACGCTCTCCTGTGTCCACTGCCAAGTGACAAAAGTCACCTCTGACTCGATGACCAGTGGATGTAGTTTAGGCAAAGGTAAAAGGCTTCACTCTGCGTCTTTACAAATTAGGTCCATGATACTGATTTTATGGATTTTTTTTTTTTTCTTAGATCCTGAGGAACTCAAATATTTTGGTATAAAAGGAATTAATTATGATCATTTTCTTAATACATACTTGTTGTATATAGTGATTACAATCATCACGGGAAACTGGTAATGTACTTAATATACCTCAATTGTCTCTTTTCAGACATTCAGACAATGTTTTATCCCCCCTCCTCTTCCTGCCAGCTGTCGCCCCTTCCCATTGGCGCAGGCTCCATTTTCATCACTTCCCATCCCTGTCCCTTTGCTCCCTCTTGCTCTCCTGTCTCCCATTGCCCCATCCATTGGAATGCAATCTCCCTGTCACCTGGCTGTGTTACAGAGCTACTGCGACTAAAACAGCATGGCACGGGCACAAGAAGGGCATGTGAGCCAAGGCGACAGAAGAGACAGACACAACCCTGGGCAAGTTCAGCTGCCCCCAGGCACGTTCAGCTGCTGGATCTTCAACCAAGGGGCCCGAGGCCGTGGTGGAGGCCAGATGGCCTCTTCAGTAAATGGTGCTGGGGAGAGTGGCTCTAGATCCAAATGTGTAATGTGCACTAAACTAAAACCAAAATGGACCACAGCTCTAAATGTTAAAACAGAAACAATTGCTAAAACATAAAATAGTAAAATTCTTTTTCCTTTTTTTTTTTTTTTGTCTTGAGATGGGGCTTTGCTTTGTAACTTTGGCTGGCCTTGAACACACTATATAGCCGTGACTGGGCTCATGCTCACAGCAATCCTCCTGTCTCAGCCTCCTGAGTGCTGGAATTATAGTTGTGCATCACTACACCCAGCTAGAGAAAACTCTTGAAGATGTAGGTACGGGCAAGGACTTTCTGCATGGAGCCACCAGAACACTAGAAATAATACAGAGAAACAAAAAATGAAATGATATCCAATTAAAATATTTGTATACAACAAAGGAAACAACCAATGGAGTGAAGATACAACTTACAGAATAGAAAAAAAAAAAATTGCCAATTCTTCCTTAGACAGGGGCCAAACATCTAGAATATATAAGGAAATAAAAAGAAAGAAGTACCAGTGGCCAATAAATACTGTACATGAAAAAAGACTCAGGCCACTAGAGAAATGCAAACTGAAACAAGGCTGACATTCCATTCCATTCCAGAAAAAATGACGATCATCAAGAGGTCAAATAACCAGTGCTGAGAGGATGGATGGAAAGAGGAGCCCTTGTATACCGTTGCTGGAAACGTAGATTAGCACAGCTACTAATCAGTGGAAATTAGTGTGGAGATTCTTCAAAGAACTATAACTAGAAATTCCATTTGACTCGACTACTTTTCTTCTTCTTGAAAGAGTTAAAAAAAAAAAAATCGTATCACAGAACTATACGCCCACTCATGTTGCTAGCTGCACAGTCTGTAATAGCTGAGTTTCAGAAATGACCTATATGCTCATCAACAGAAGAATGGATATAGAAAATGTATTTATACACAACAGAGTACTACTGTGCCACAAAAAAGATAAACTTAAGGTATTTGTGGATAAACAGAGGCACTTTGAGAGCATAATGTTGAGTGAAATAAATCAAACACGTAAGCTTAAATATCACCTGGTTTGCCTTATATGGAAAGCACCTGTCTTTCTGTCTATCCATCTATCATCTGTCTATCTGCATATATAGTTTTTTTCAATCCCTGAGGTACCAGAGATTGAACTCAGGACCTTGTGCTTGCCAGGCAAGCTCTTGCTTTACTGAGTTATTTCCCCGGCCCCTATCTGCGTATACAGTAAAACGGAATTATGAATTAAGTTTTTATTTAAAAAATGTTTCCAGAGCTGGATGTGGTGGTGCATGCCTCTAATTCCAGCACTTGGGAGGCTGAAGCAGGAGGATCAGTGTGAGTTCGAGACCAGCTTGGGCTACAAAAGTGAGTTCAAGGCCAGCCTGAACTCTATAGTGAGACCCTGTCTCAAAGACCAAATACATATATAATATTATATATGTTATATATAATATAATTATATATAATATATAATATAATTATATATAATATATAATATAATTATATATAATATATATATATATATATATATATATATATATATATAATAAAAAAGTTTCTGGAGTTTGGCAGGGTGGTGTTCACCTGTATTCCCAACTCTTGGGAGGCTGAGGCAGAAAGATCATCACAAGTTCAAGAGCAGTCTGGGCTGCAAACTGAGCTCAAGACCAGCCTGAACTGCATAGCAAGATCCAGTCTCAAAAAGACCAAAGAAAAAAAATAGCTGCTAATTAAACTATAAATTATAGTCTATTAGACACTATCAGTCTTATTTTATTTAACTGCATATACATTATTCAGTTGTGAAGCTGTACGTATTTTTCTTTGTCAATAGGATAAGGTCGATGTAAGTTTGACTTTGGCATTAGTAATTGGTGCTAGTTTTGTCTCCGTTAAGAGAAAAAAAACTTGGGCTGGGAAGATAGGTTGGTGGCTGAAGCAGCTGCCTGTCCAGCACAAGGACTGGGTTCAATCTCAGGTGCTGCATGCTGTGCCAGCGCTGAGCTGGCCACCGAAACCAGGTGTGGTGGCGCTCGCCTGTAATCATAGCACTGGGGAGGCTGAGACAGGATCACTAGGAGTCCGAGCTGCGTAGTGAGACCCTAAACCAAATAAGTAAAAAAGATTAAAAAATAAATAAATAAAAGAATAAAAGAAAAATTCTTTTATCTGGATCTTGTCAGACTGTTTTGATTAGCTAGTGTGCATGTACTGGAGTGCTTAGGCAGTGTGTGTGCGTGCGCGCGCGCGCGCGCATGTGTGTGTGTGTGTGTGTGTACGCACATGGTGAGTGGGTATAGAAAGGGCAAATACAGACAACTGGATTTCATGTCTCTTTTCGCCATTGCCCTTTATAGGCATTTCATCTGGAAATTCATCTATGAATACAGTTAACTTTTTAAGAAACTATTTAGGGGGCTAGGGGGATATTGCCTGCCTGGCAAGTGCATGGTCATGAGTTCGAACCTCAGTCTCACAAAAAAAAAAAAAAAAAAAAAAAATTATTTATTTATTTAGTCTTTTTGAGATAGGGTCTTGCTGTGGAGTTTAGGCTGGCCTTGAGTTCACTCTGTAGCCAAGGATGGTCTTAAACTTGCAAAAATTCTCCTGCCTCAGTCTCCCAAGTGCTGGGATTACAGGCATGCATCACTAGTCCCAGCCCTCATTTCTGTTTTTTAAGGAAAATTGAAATGAAATTGTTCTACCATCATGCCTTGAATTACTATGGCTTGGGAGAGGACATGGTCATGACCCTAATGCAGAAGACATTTTTTTTTAATTAATGGGGTCTTGCCAAATTGTATGCCCAGGTTAGGCATGTGTGTGTGGTTCAAGAGAGTTGGGATCATAGATGTGCACCATCATTCTTGACTTTCAATGATTTTGTTTTTAATGGTACAATTTCTTCCTTTAAAAAAAAGATATTCCTTAGCCGGGCGTGGTGGCACACACTTGTAATCCCAGCACTTGGGAGGCTGAGGCAGGAGGATCAGTGCAAGTTTGAGACCGGCCTGGGCTACAAAAGTGAGCTGAAGGCCAGTGTGAACTGCATAGCGAGAGCCTGTCTCAAAAAGACAAAAAAAAAAATAAAAGATCTTCCAGTAAGTGAAACTGAGTAAAGCTTTATGAAACTTTGGACAAGCCAGATAGCTCAGCAGACTAGAGTGCCTGCTTGGACAGAGCACAGTTGCTGTGTTTGATCCCTGGCCTGCAGTGCTGGCCCCACCTCTGAGGCACACTGAGATGGCGATTGAGACTGGAAGTGGTGGTGTGTACCTGTAATCCCAGTGCTTAGGATGCTGAAAACAGGAGAATCACTACAAGTCCAATCTATATAGTGAGACCCTGTACTAAATACATAAAAAACAACAATGACAACAAAAAACATTTTGAAATCTTCTTGGGCATTGTGGTGGCTTGACAATTGGTAATACCCAGCTAAACTAAGTCGGCACGGTGTTGTGGGTTGGAGGCCCACCTCAGGATTGTTGCCAGCAACGTAAGAGGCAGAACTGGAGAAAAGGAGGCTCTCAGGGCATCTGTTTGGAGAAGCTGTTGGGCCCGTGGGAAGCTGCTAATTCTCTTGGGCTATTGTGTTGGGGCCCCTTGTCATGTTGGCTTTTCTGATAAACTTGGTTGTTTTCTTTGAAGAGGAGCTTGGGACCTCGTTGTCACGGAGGATAGCTGTGGTTTATTTGGGGGAGCTCTGGTCCTCACTTTAAGCATCACTTTTTTGGCTCTAGGGGGGAAGATTTTGTATAGCTCAGTCTGCTGGAGAAGCTTAGCGTGTTGGCTTTCCCTACCCTCAGAGGAGCTCGGGACCTCACTGGTGCTGAGGAGGGCTGTGGTACCGTTCGGGGAGCTCTGGTTCTTACTGTGAGTGCTGCTTCCTGGCTCTAGCTCAGATCCCTCATCCCACTGGCATAGACTTTCTAGCTTCCACCGCTGACCTTTGGGCCTTCTCAGTGCAGATCCATGAAACTGGCCCGCGTGGGACACTGTCTTGGTCTCCAGGCCTCCAGTTTTGGACTTGTGTGGGAGATCGTTATGAGCTCTTGACTTTCAGCTGGACTCCTGCAGGACATGATCAAGGGATCCAGGCCCTCAGCCGGATTCTTTGGTCTTTAGTGTGGAGACAATTTTCCTAGGCTCTCTTTTTGTATATGATTCTTTGGCTAAGATTATAAATAATCTTATAAAGTATGTGTCCTGTAGTGTATTGTTGCCCTTGCAAAATCCCAAACTATGACAGGCATTGTCGCAGAGTAGTCAATCAAATGTTTACAAATGGTATTGGGGATTAAGCCTAGGGACCTACTACTACTGATCTATTCCCCCAATTTTTTAAAAAAATTTTATTTATTTGTTATTCCCCCCTGGGAGTGGGGTGGGGCTAGCCCAGCATGTGGTGCCAGGGATCGAACTGTGGTCCCTGTAGTTGCCTGAGCTTGCCTGAGCAGGTGCTTTAGACCACTGAGCTATCTTGCCGGCCCCTCCCCAGTTTCCTTTATTTTTTAATTTTGAGATAGGATCTTGCTTAACTTCCTACACTTTAAATTTGTAATGCTCCTGAGTAACTGTAATAAAGGCCTGTGCCACTGCATCTGGCTGCTAACAGAAGCATTAACAACAGAACACAAAAGCTTTAGGTTTTTCTTCACTGCTAAAATGCTTGCTAAGTCTATCAGTACTATTTTGTTTTTTGTTTTTGTTTTTCTTTTGCATTTTTAAAAATTTATTATGGCCAGCTCAGCCTGCCCTGGGGGTAGGGCTGGCGCAGCATGTGGTGCCGGGATCGAACCATGGTCTCTGCGGTAGCCTAAGCTTTCCTAAGCAGGTGCCTTAGACCACCGAACTATCTCGCTGGCCCTACCAGTACTATTTTGGCATTAGATTATTTTCCCAAAAGCTCAATTCACTGAAACTATTCGCATTTCATGGTTTAGAATAATCCCAACATACTTAGACACCCATTTATGTGATTAATTCCAAAATTTTCCCTTCAATCAAATAGGACTTAATGATCTATCCGAGTATTCCTAATTACCTAACCAGGGGCCAACTAAGGAACAGATGGAACATCACTTTTGCTTTAGAAAACGAGCCCCTCCCCCATTCCATCAAATCAAATTATTCAGGCCAAGACTTCTAAATATTCTTCAAAAAGCAGTGCTTTTCAGCTTTGGAATGCACATAATAATATATATCATGATTACCCCCGAGAGACAGATGTCTGTATTTGTCTATTCCTTCTTTGTACATTACATATTTAGACTCTTGCACATTAAATCAAGAAGCATTAAAACATCACAACTGATCGTGAGAAGACAGATATTCATTTTCCGGTGGAAAATGCGGCAGGAAGAAGCATTGAGAGGCTCCACCCCCTCCTGGCCATCTGTGGCAGCTGGCCCCAGGTGGAGGCCACGCCGACTCCAGCGCTGGTGTAAGCGTGAGCCACAGAAGGCGCTCTGTGGCTTTCATTTACAGTGACATCTTACGTATGCAGGAGGAAACGTATCTGCATATTTCACATAGGAATGGAATTTGCCTTTCTGAAAAAAATTTGGATAATATTTCTTCATGCATTTCTTTCTTATCTATTTCCCTCCTTTTCATCTATTTTAATGTTAGGTATCCCATTTTATTGAAATAAAGGCAGCTTAGGATGGTAGTTACAGACACTATAATCTACTGCAGACACTAAGATCCTGGGTGCAAGTTTGATTTCTGCCATGTTAACCATGGAGTTCAGTGCTTTGATTGTTGGCAGTGGTTCTGTCACACCCTACATTATGTTTGGTTTGAGACAACAATGGCTGGAGGGTGATACATGCACTGTGAATATTATTTTACATCATAGACAGTTGCGATAGTCTGAGTGTGCGTGTGTGTGTGTGTGTGTGGTCCTGGTGAGTGAACCCGGGGCCTTGTGCACATTAGGAACACACTCTGTCACTGAGCTACATCCCTAACTCTTGCTGAAAATTTTATTCTGAGGCAAGATCTTGCCAACTTGCCTAGGCTGGGGTGAGGTGGCCCGTGCTTATAATCCTCGTACTTTGGAGGCTGAGGCAGCAGGGTCACCATGAGTCGCAGGCCAGCTTGGGATACAGCGTGAGACCCTATCTTGACAAAACAGAAAAACCCCAAAACGGTACAAGTTTTCTCAGGCTGGACTCAAACTTGTGATCCTCCTGTCTCAACCTTCTGAGTAACTGGGATGAAAGTTATCTGCTACCCTATCTGGCCCCAGTTGCTTTATCCTCCCTAATCCACCAATCTCGTTTACTGCTGTCCCAGCCTGCATCCTGGTATCTGCATGGAGAGGACAGAAGTTTCCATGTGCTTAGCAGGCCTTGGCCGGCTGAGCCATCTCCCCAGCCCCTCGTGCTTTGCGTGAGTCTGAGGATCACCCGTGAGCCCTCGACTTCAGTCCTCTACTGGGGAAACTCTGAGCCGGAGCTTTGCGATCTGTCCAGAACTTAGCTGCATGGCTGCCATCTCCTCAGTCCCATTCCCAGAAAATCCAGGGTTCTCTCCTTCTCCTGAAGGATGGTGGTGTCTGCCTTTTCCATTGAGTGGGGATCTGGCTTAGAAACAGCAATTAGAATCTCAGTTCCTACTTGTCCTTCAGCCACTTTCCCTCCACTGTCCTCCAGGATTCAGTTGCCTCAGTTGCATTGTTTGTTAAAAAAATAATTTAGGTGCTCAACCACCACAGAAAGGCAAAATCCACATTGCCAGGCAGAAAATTCCAGTAACAGTCTTCTTTTCACTTCCTGTTACTAGAACTGAGACTTATTTATTATTATTTTTTTTTTGTTACTGTTTTGTTTTTGTATTTTAGTAAGGGTTTACAGTGTCTCACTACATAGATTGGACTGGTAGTGATCTGCCTGTTTTCAGCTTCCCAAGTGCTGGGATTAGAGGAGCACGCCGCCATGCCCAGTCTCAATCGCCATCTCAATCTTGCCCAGGGTTGGGGCCGGCATGACATGCCGGGGATTGAACCCTGGCCACGTCTGAGAGACTTATTGAGACAGACCTCACATTATTTCCTGTGTGACCCTGAGAAAGTCACAAAATGTTTGTAGCCCCAGTTTTCTTAGGCATCGAATGGGCATACTACTTATTCACACTGTTGAAAGATCATGGGGAAAAATAATGAAAGCACTGACGTCATAAATTTTTGCTGTGTGTCTGTTCCACATCACCTAGTGTGATGGGCTACGCAAGGATCTCAGAATCTGTAAATAGCCATAAACATCAGCTTGTACTTTATTAAATTTTGTGCTTTTTTGAGGAACCAGTGAGATGTAGAGAAATCACATCCATATGTTGCTGTAGAATGTGCATCTTCAATGCAAAGAGTAGGGTGGCTGAGTGCAAGAGAAAGCACACCCCTGGCCCTGTTGTGTTCTCCTGTGCCCGCCTGGCTGGCTTGTGCTTTTCCAAGGGTCCGGTTGGATACAAGGCGGTTATGGACTCCCCTCTTTTTTTTCTCAGTGGATACAGCCAAATCTCCTGATTCCAAGTTGCTGATCCTATAAATTCCAGGGTGCCAACCCCCACCCTTTTCATTATAATGAGATTCAGGCCCATTACTTGTAATAATTTAAAATTGTTTGAATGCATGGCTCAAGGGTAGTGCTGCTGCTTCTCATTAAATGTTACTGAACAGGTGCTGAGCTCTGCAGCCTTTAATGCCTTCCAGTCTGTGCCAAGTCGTACTGAAAAGTGAAATATCTGAGTGCTCCCCAAATTTCAATAGTCCCATTATGGGAGAGTCTCCTGGTTTTCTGAGGTCCCATTAGTGGCAGAGTTCAAATGAGCACATATTTTCATCATTTGGTTTGAATTTGAGGGATGAAAGCCTCGTCTTCTGATGGAATATTGAGCAGAGATTAAATGATAGGAAAAAGTTACAAATTCGTCTTCATTACATGTGTGGTTGCATAAACGTTCTGGAAACACCAAGGCTTCTTTTTGTTTCAACCACACCAAGGGGAACTGAAAGGAAGGCTGCCCTGCCGGGGGGATGTTTGAAGTAGATAGATCTGTACCTAGGAGACGGAGGTAATTACAAGACAAATGACTGGAGCATCCGGTGGGCTCACGGCGGGTTCAAGCTGTTATTTGGTCTGTTTACTTATGTTTATATGAGGCTAGCAATGTCCCCAAGAGCCTTTCAGGCCACTGTTCCCAGGTGTCTGCTATTTAACAGTCGGGCTCACTTGAATTTCTTCATGAGGAATATTTGGAATAGAGAGAGACAGGGGCTGAACAAGGTGACTATTCTGGGCTCCTCAGGACTGGGAATAGAATTCTTGGGTCCCCTTCTCTTCACTGCAGCTGTGGCGTAAAGTGGGGAAATAGGAGTGTGTGTGCGTTTGTGTGTGTGTGTGTGTGTGTGTGTGTGTGTCTCCTATAGATAGATTCTTACAGGCTGGCTAGAAAATTTATAGGAAGGAGGAAGGGAGTCAAGAAATACACCTCTTTTGATTTTGAAGATTAACAGGCATTTATGTATTCTCGAAAATGAGCGGGGAATTGAACCCAGGGCTGCAGGGCTACACCACCGAGTGACAATTCCAGTCCCTATTTTAGAATTTGAATGAAACAAAATGTGTCTATGCAGGGGGTAGATGATGCCTGAAGGGACGATGATTTTGTACATGAGAATGTCATTTCTTTGGGGATACATGCTAGATCAGGCATCTAGAGTGGCATGATTTCTGGGACATATTTAGAAATGTGTGTGCAGGGCCAGCCAAATAGCTCAGCAGATTAAAGTGCCTGCTTAGGCAGATGCAGGGGCCAAGAGTTTAATGCCCAGCCAGCCCTGCCAGCCCCACCCCTGGGGTTCACTGAGATGGCAATTGAGACTGGGCATGGTAGCCTGTGCCTGTAATCCCAGCTCGTGGGAGGCTGAACACAGGCAGATCACTACGAGTCCAACCTATGCAGTGAACAGCTGGGGAGATAGCTTAGTAGAATAAACACTTGGCTGGCAAGCACAGGGTCCTGAGTTCAAGCCCCAGTACTGAAAAAAAATCCCAATTTATGCAGTGAGACCCTGTAGACTGTGTGGACCCTATTTGAAAGTACGGGAAAAAAAAATGTGTATGTGAAAACAAAGTAGAAGAAATAGATACAGGAAATGTTGGACCATGGAGATAGCTCAGTGGTCTAAGTGCCTGCTTAGGCAAATGCAGGGACTGGGGTTCAATCTCCAGCACCACATTCCTTGCAGGCCCCACCCCTGGCGCGCCAAGCCATCCACCAGACAGGCCATGGTATTGCATGTAATCCCTGTAATCACACTGCCGGGGAGGCTGAAACAAGGGAATCACTATGAGTTTGAGCTGCATAGTGAGACCATGCACCAAAAACATTAAAGAAAAAAAAAAGGAAACGTGGCAAATTGTTAAAATGTTGAATTTGCACTTGGTGTGACAGTGCACATCTGTAATCCCAGCACTTGGAAAGACTGAGACTGGAAGATCAAAAATCTGAGCCAACCCGGGTAAGTTCGTGCCTTAGTTGATACGTTCATGACTCAAGGCTGTGTGACAAGACCACAACCACCAGCGCCCTGGCAGGAGAGGCAAGGCTCTTCCTCTGAGGTCAGGAGCAAGGCCAGAACGCCCGTGCTGTCCACTCCCAGTCAGTGTGCGCTGGAAACTCTAGCTCAAGTCATTAGGCAGGAGAAAGAAGGATAAAATGTAAAAAGAGGCTGCAGATGTAGCTCAGCATGAAGGCTTGGGGTCGGCTCTAGCAATGAAGAGAGAGTTTGAGGAGAGAAAGCATTCATCCTAAACTGCCAAGATTCAGCTGACACTCTGGGAAGACACTTGCTCAACATGCCACATACTGGATTAGTGTTCTTATAAAGTAAAGCAGTCTTACGATTTAGGGAGGGAAAGGCTGAACATTTCATTAAAAAAGAGACAAAGAAAGTGAGTAGCCACACTGCAAAAGAAAAAAAGAAAAACAACAAAGTAAACCCCAGAAATGAACAATTATTCCAAAATAAAAAAGAACAATTATTCCAAAATCTGTGCTTTACATAATTGTTTATTGATCTCATTACTAAT
>PVKN010007439.1:0-26654 GCA_004027915.1 Capromys pilorides | reverse complement strand
CTTTCCGATACAGAAATTTTATGTGGCACATTTTTATAATTGGGTCGTATACTAAGATCTAATTGAGCAGTTCTCAGCCACACACTTTCCTTTGATTCTGTACACATAACTTCCTCGAGTTTCTTTAGACACGCTCATCGTATCTTGGTGCCCTTCATCGCTGAGCCCGACATCTGGATCCACGGGAGTGTCCGTTGAGAGCGTTCCCTGTGTGCAGGCCACGCGCGCCTGTCCTCCTTCGTGTAAGTGGTGTTGAAAGCATAACGCTTGGGTACTACCTTGTGGCGGGTCTGTACTCTGACGCCCCGGGTTTTATTCCTGTCGCGGCCTGCGCTTACTGCCTCTCCAGGGGTGACACTGCGCTCCTGTTACCTTAGAACTGGAGTTTTCTGATTATTTTTCTCACTCCAGCTGTGCTTAGCTTTTTACTGCTGTTTCATTTCCATTACTGTGAATCATTTCAAATTATCTTCTGGACATTTGATTGAAAAGTAACGGCAGTCTAGAGCTCCCAGAAGTGGGTCCGTTTCCAAGTTCAGACCTGGCACACTTTTGGGACTGCCACTGATCGTCGCCATGACGCCTGGGCAGCATTGTCCCAGCCTGTCCTCCTGTGCTCCTCCACCAGGAGTCACCAGCAGCCCGGCGAGGCTGCACACTCTGCCTCCTTCCTCTCCTCTTCACTCTACTTCTCATTCTGGCTGGACTCAGCACGTGCCATGTGGGGGCATCTAGGCCTTCACGTACATGGCTCTGTATTTTCCACTTTGCCCTTTGGGTATAGGAAGTCATAAATCAGCTGTGGGTGGTTGTCTGCTTGGTGCCCCATAGCATGCCCGACCTGACTCTGTGCCCATTTTCCCACGCTCCGGTGAGGGGATGAGCCCCACTCTGCTGGCGATGCTGTCAAGATGGTGTCCCTCCCTCTGCAGTCTCCACTCACGAGCTCCACAGACTCTGTAGGGATAAGGAGGTGCACAGCTTCAGGGCTGCTGCCTGCAGCCAGGCAGGAGCGGGCCATAGGTTTCCATTCTGCATGGCTACCCACATCATTAGCTTCTGAATATGTATGTGAGTGTGTGTGTGTGTGTGTGTGTGTGTGTGTGTGTGTGTGTATCTGTGTATCTGTGTATACATGTGTGTGTCCATGTTTATGTATCTGTTTCACATTTCCAAGATGCAAGCGGCTTGATTTTGCATCTAGCACAATGCATATAAGAAGCAAAAGTACAGAAGCCTAGGAAACGCATCAGCTGAGCTCAAGCTAGGTTAAAAATCTATGTTTCAACATAGCCAAGGTGAATAGGATCACTGCTCACAGCTACTCAGTGAAGCTCGACTAAGACACAGGATGCTGAAGGAACCACTGGGAGCAAGAGTAAACCCTACAGGCAGGCATAGCAAATGAAACAGCAGCCCCTCGCCCACGACCTGGGGTAGAGAGGTGTGGGGAATCAAGCAGCCTTACACCTTGGAACCGTGCCGCCCAGCTGCAGAAGGGCACCCACAGCAGGCTGCCATCTCACCCCAGCAGCAGGGGACAGTGGCAGGGGAACTCATAGAGCAACAAATGGGAAGGAAAGGAGGAAGGGCTGGGGCCGCGCAGCCTCAGACTACAGTGGCAGGAGCGAAGGACAGACCGCAGCCCAGCATCCACCGCAGCCTGCAATGACGACCTGGGAGGAAGGAGACTGCTGGGGGAGGGGAGCACAGAAGGCTGAGCAAGGGCCAGGAGGAGCCGAGGGGCACGGATGGGGAGCCGCCCCATGTGCCTGAAATAGCGCAGCGACAGGGAGAGAGGCGCTGCCAAGAGAAACAGAGCAAGGTTGGGAGGCCGCTGAGGGTCACAGAGAACACACTGGCTGGGGACTCTGGCCCCAGGGCCCCACATCTGGAGGCCAAGACCAGCCTCAAATAGAGCAAGAACTGTGGCGCAGGCTCGGCAGTGGTATTGACTGAAGGGGTTTGCACTCTCACGGACACCAGAGGAATTTATTTTTTATTTTATTTTATTTTACTCCTTTGTTTGCTGTCTTTTCCCCCTTCTTTTTCGTTTTGTTTCTTTTTTTGGTCTTTTACAAATATTTTTGTTCTAATCTGTTCTTTTTTCTACCTTTGTTCAATCTACCTCTATAAAGTTATTTTCCATAGCAGTATATAGTGTCTGATTTTTCTGGTCAGTGTAAATAATACCTTACTTTTCATTCATTCATTCATTCATTCATTCATTCATTCATCCCTGCCTTCCTGCTACTTTGGGTTTCCTCAGCTTGCGAGATCATCCTTTTTGTTCCAGCCTGGAGTATACTTTTTTTCTCAGCTATCTCCCTTCAAACCACTACCCTTCTTAAAGTTCCCTACCACAGGGTAAAATAGTACACAAAGGGGCAACACTTTGCATACAAGCTCCCAGTTTGCAATTGCATCTGTTATAGAACTGTAGATGTCACTCATATAATTAAAGCTATAAAATTAACAGACACCGCAGTTTGCCAGATTTTAACTCATGCCTGATGCTATTGTTAGTGCTAATTACACTGTGTTAGCTCAGACGTCACATTTGCCTTCCCCAGTTGTTCTCACATCTGTAAATCTACTGGGCATTTTACACGCTCCACACCCCGGCCCCAAAGGACTGTGGACTGTGCCAACCAGACAGCAACTTCTCACTCTTAATTAGAAAGGGAGGATCTTGGGACAGACACAAAACACGAACATCTGACATGGAGAAAAAGTCCCTGAAGAACAAGCCTTACTGCCAGTGATAAGAGGCCTACTACAGAATGTACAAGGGTCACCAAACACATAATGAATCAAAACTTCTAAATGCAAAATGACAAGAATCAGATACCCAGACATATAGTAATCAAGATCCCAGTAATTCTGCACAAGAACACAATATTGAAGGCTGTTAGAGAAAAGAAACAGATCACGTATAAAGGAAAGTCCAGCCAAGTGACTGAGGACTCCTCAGCACAAACCTTCAGGTCAAGAAGAGCATGGGTGAAGTGTTTCAGGTCCCAAAAGAAAACAACTCCCATCTAGATTGATGGATCCTGCAAAACTATCTTTAAGGTTACTAGATAAATAAGGTACTTAACTGAACAAAGAACAAGTGAAGAAATTCATAACAACTAAAGCAACACTACAGTGGGTACAGAAAGCTATCCTGGACAGAGACAAAATGCCCACAATTCCAAGAATAACACAAAGAAGCTGCCAAGCAGTGCAAACAATTAAACACAAGGTAAAAGTAAAGAATCAACAGCAGGAAATTAATATGACAAAGAGAAACCAACACACATCAGTTGTGACCACCAATATAAGTGGCCTCAACTCAATGATCAAAAGAAACAGACTGGCAAATGAATCAAGATCCAAGATCCAACACTATTCTGTATATAAGGCACCTATTTAACTCAAAAAATAAAAATTTGCGGACCAAAATTCAAAAGTGGGCAGCAATACCCCATTCAAGAGGAACCCAGAAAGGGCAGGGGTATCTATTTTGTGTGCGGACCTTGAGAAGTTCAAACCAAGCATGGGCACAAGCGATTCAGAAGGGCCCCACGACTAGTTAATGGAGAACGTCAAGAGGGGGAGATGGAAACCCCAAATCTGTGTGTGCATGAACATAGGAGCGCCAAACTTGGAAGACAAATCAAATGAGCACTGACACAGATGTAATGGCTCTGGTTTTTCCACTTACATAGTCTCGGAGACTCTCAATTTTTGCCTACTTTTTATTTCATTTGGTGATTTATAAATGAAAGAATTCTAACATGTCTCTTAAACAGAACAGTCCCACTAATCAGTACCAAAAACATAAATCAGAAAAACAAGCATTACAGTGGGGAAGTGAGCGTGTAGTTCGAACAGGAAATTCACACCAGTTAACCGAGTATGTATACAGAACTCAGAAATTCAGTGCAGCCTTATTTCCTTAAAAACAGAAATGCAGGTGAAGACAGCAGAGAATTGTTGTGTTAGAGTATAAGATTAGCAAAGGGTAAATTGGCAAACAGATGCCAAAGGATGAGTCTTATGATGACATAGATATAACGATGGTCACTTGCAAGCAGCTGGGCACCAGCGCAGGTGGAACTTAAGCCTGCAGTCCTGCTTTTAGTGAGAGCAGATTCCCCACGCAGTAGCAGAGAGCAAACCAGCTGCGCGTGCAAATGCCAGCGTGCCTAGCCAGCTTGCTCTCTTACCTGCCAGAAGGATATTTTAATCCATAGTGCGTGTTGGTGGCATGTGCGGAGCCCTTAGAAAGATGGCCTCGGGTGCCTCCATTTCATCACTAACTATACACACCTGGCCTTTTAAAGAAACTCCGCCTCTCTCCTGGCCTATCCCACAATCAAACTCTGACTAAAACACATGGGTATCAATAGCACAGCACATTATCGAATCGTAATTAGCCACATACGCCGAGAAGAAGCTATTCAAGTGATACCTCAAGCTAGCACTCAAATTATATTTGACGTACAATGCTTAGCAAACAACCAAAGGCTTTGGAGCTTTTCCTTTAACAGACACAAACTAGTAAAACAACTGAAAAGTATATGTTTTGATGTAATCTCCATTGCATTTGAATTTAAAAACAATATGAAATATGGAAGCATAAAGCTGCCTACAGGGCATAAAATTGCCATAAAGCAAGGAAAAAAAGCAAACAATTATTAGAGAACAAAGAACACCATCTATCTTTCTCCTCTCAGTGTGCCAGGGAGCTATTAAAGGATGTGCAAACGTATCTGTCAGTGTTAGAGCCCGAAATTCACAGTCGTGCACCCGGAGAGATGTGTGCTATCTTTCCTGTTTCAACTTTTTAAAACTCAAATGCACATCTTAGTAAAATCAGATAGAAAAAACATTAAGTGATGAATTCTTCAGTAACATAATGCTTTGGGAATATTAATATCTTCTTTGCTATAGCAATGGAAATTGGGAAAATAAGCCGATTTTCATTTTAGTTGCTCTGTAGAAATTAAATTTGACTTCACCAGAAAGGCATTAATATTTGTGATGTACTATATGTGTTAAAATGAATAAACCAGAAAATGAAGTTTGATGGTTTTCATGGTTTATTTGTTTCGATGTAATAGATACTCGTGGACTTAATGCGATGTGATTTAAGAGTTTGAGACTCCCCACAAGTACAGGGCGTCCATGGTCTCAAGCAGTAGAGATGGAGTTCAGGGGCTGTGGGAGGCTCCTCCCTCGAGAACCTCCTGAGGACACCAGGGAGCCCTGGTGACTCCGTAGCACCTGCCCTGTGTCCCGCTGACCTCGGGTCCCTCTGCTCCTCCCTGCTGTTGTCCTGTGGTGAGTGAGGTCAGGGGCAGAGGTTGCCCATCTTTTGCTTTTTGACCTTCCCAATAGAGTGTGCCGATCTCTAGGCCAGGCATCGAGGGGTGTCTGAGGGGCCCCTTACCACTTCCAGAAATCTGTGGTGCTCTGACCAAAAGACAGCCAGGAGCCGGTCCCGTGTCAGAAGTACAGAGGTGAGGCTAGACGGCCACGAGCTTCTCAGCAGTCTTTGCAAGCCTGAAAACAGCGCAGGCTCCCCACGTACCTCATCTCTGGGGTACCTACTGACACACATCTGACATCTTGTATTATTCATCAAAGTTCATGCACCAGGATTGGTGCGCTTTCATCATAGCATCCTCACGCTATTCGGAGCCCAGTGGAGTTTCTCTGCTATGCTTCTTCCTGCATTCTATGACCCCATCCACGACAGCGCATGCCACCCAGTGCCCTGCCTCGGGGTCTCAGGCCTGTGCATGGTTCAGGACCCTGCTCCTTCTCAGCAGGATTTGTTAAGTGTTTTATAGAAAGCACCTCTAGGAGAAAGAGGGCAATATTTTCTAATTATATGGTTCCCAAGCTGCTATATGCATTTTTAAAACATATTATAATCTTTTATTTATTTGGTATAGGGTTTCACTATGCAGCTCACACCTGTAGTGATCCCCCTATCTCATCCTCCCCAGCGCTGGGATTACAGGCATGCGTCACCATGCCTGCTTTCAGCTTTCAGCAGCCAGCTTGACTTTGGGCTGGCACAGCATATGGCACACTGGGGATTGAATCTGGGTCCTTGTGCTTGCCAGGCAAGCACTTAGACCACTGAGCTATCTCCCCAGCCTACATGTATTTTTAGGATTATAGCTAGATGTATTTACTTCTTTTCTATTTTTTAAAGAGAAAGGTACAGGGCTGTGCAGTTGTACATCCTAATGATTAGAGAAGTTCCCCAAGGTGGAGGGACCCGGTAGGGGCTCTGACTCAGCAGGACGCTGCTGCTCACACCCCTAGATCTGATCACCATAGCGTGGAGCTCAAATGCTCAGGAAGTACATAGATCAAGTTGTGTCACCTGAGTTTTATGTCCAGTAAGTTTGTGTAACCCTTAATGGCTTCGGTTTCTTGGCTTGTCTCTGGGAACAGCAGGACCAGCAGATGAGGACCAGCATCTGGCCCACAGATGTTACAGATGCAGAATGTCCCAAGAAACCAGCGCCCCAGCTCCTTGCCGGGACCTGTGATGAGCATGTGGGGTCCGGAGCCACCGAACTTCAGCTGCGAACCTCACCTGCTCGCTGGGCCTTTGTCCTTTCCCGGATCACTGTTTTCACATTCAAATTAGAGAAACTCAGGGACAAAACAAGGGCTGTTTTGTCAGAAATGTACTTATGGGAATACAAAGTTAAAAATTTCCATGTGTTTCTTCCCGAATGCTTTCTTGATTTAACAGCTTTCTTTGAAACTTCTCTGATGGTTTACTTTAGACATTTGACACATTCTCTAAAGGAATTTTTGTGTTTTACTTTTTCACAGTGTATCTGCCAGAATCATGTAGTCTCAGCAGCACAGAAATTCCAAGTAAATACTTCTCTTTTTAATTAGAGAAGGCAAATGCTTTTTTAAAACTTTGATTCATTTATATATTTATTATTATTATTATTATTATTTTACAATAATTAATACATTGTATGATGTTGTCTTCATCATAGTGGTTCAGAGTACAAGATGCAGACATGATTTCTTGTAGTATGTGGTTCCAAGCTAAACCCTGAGGGGACCCGACTGACCTTGTCAGATACAAAGCTACATATTTTTTTGTAACGTAGGTCTTGCTTTATCTTGGTCTTAACCATCCAGCAGAAAAGTCTAACCATGAGGTATAAAAAGTAAAGCCATATTAATGTGCTGAGTTGTAAAAGGCTCAAGTCAACAGCTTCCGGTAATGCCAGATGCGCTGATAATCCACTACTGTTATGGACTATTGGACTATACATACAGCGACTTTCTCTTTGTGCAATGAAAGAAAGATCTGTACTAAGGATGTTTAGGCAAATGGTTTTTTAAGAGAAATCAGAAGCGTCAGTGGAAATAAAAAAATGTTGAGAGGGTGCCCATCTCTGCTCCAGACTTCCCTGGAGGGGACAGCAGCAGCAGACGCAGAGCAGGCCTTGCCGCCAGGAAGGCCAGTGGCCAGCGTCTCCTTCCCTGCAGGGCGTGTGTGTGTTGGCCCTGCACACTCAAATAAAAACTATCTTTCAAATTGCGAATGAAAGTCTGTCCCATCTCACTTATACAGTTGTTTCATGCACCAGTGAACGCTAGAGAAAGTACACGAAAGCTGCCTTAATGCTATTGGCCGTCAGAAATGTTAAATAGATTCTACAGTGTGAGCGGTATGTGTCTTGGTTACTTTTCTTGTGCTGAGACAAAATATCTGACACCTAAAGTTCAGGGGCAAAAGATTTGCACAGCTCGGGGTTTGCAGAAGTTTCGGTCTGATCAGCTCACTCAGGGCAGGGCAGCACATGGCAGAGGTGCAGCGGATCTTGGTGGTGAAGGAAGAAACAAGGGAGAGAAAGCCTCCCCCTGCCCCTCCACTGTATGCAGGCCCACCCCCTGCACTAGGGTGGGTGAGCACTGACTCCCTTAATCCCAGCATCCTTAATCCCAGAATTGCACTACAAATCAATCACAGGCTCTAGATTTAACCTCTGAGAAAAGCCTGTGACTGCCTGAGGCTCTGGGTTAATATGGAGACACAGACCAAAACAGCACGGCAGCTTCGAAGAAAGAAATAGGTGCTTATGTAGCTGACAGAGGAATCCGTAAATTTCAATTTTGAATACTGGTCCTCCACAGGGGCAAAATAATCTGTTCTACATTGAGTACTTAGCATACACGTGCTCTGGAACAGGGAATGTTTGTTCCAGGTTTTGGTTTTTTGTTGTTGTTTTTGTTTTGGTGGTACTAGGAATTGAACTCAGTACCTTGAGCATGCCAGGCAGACGCTTTTTCTACTGAGCTATCTCCCCAGCCCTGAACAGGGAATATTTGGCCACTAGACAGTGCAGTGCGCATTAAAAAATTATTTATGCCCCTGATTTTCATTAGAAACTGTATATATTAGCAAAATCATGTTTGTAATTTGGTTAAAAGAACTTGGTCCCAAATGCAGTTTTGCTAATAAACTATTAGCTTATCAGAATTTAAATGAATTAATATGTGAAGAAATTATTTTCTGTAGGTATGATCACCATTCTCAAAAATTAAAGAGACAAACCTTGTTTATGTGAAGAAAAAAACAAAAAAGAATGGGAGGCGCTCCTGCAGTCTGGGAGCACCTGATGGCATGGTGGGATTTCGTGGGCTGTCGCGCCACCACCCACACAGAGCAGCTTCTCAGCTGAGGAGTTGTATTCAGAACAGCCGGGTTTCCTTTGTTTGCGCTAGCATTCATTTGAGCAAGCCAGATTTCAAGTTTACTCTCCCCCTCACCGGCTCTTATTTTATCACACAAGCATAAAAGAAAGCTGAGACCTTAAAGGGAAAACTAGCACATCCAGATAGATAATGATGTAAAACATTTGTTTTCTGACCTGAAGAAGAGAGCCGTGCTCAGGAAGCGGGACCTCGCCGGGGTGATTAGAGACCCAGAGCTGCTCCACCACAGAGCTGCTCCCGGCGGAGCAGCTCCACCATCTTACAGAACTCTTCGCATTGTTTCTTAAGTGTAAATATGTGCCCGCACCCTAAGCCTGCAACCCCACTCCTGGGATATATTTTCAAGGGAAATGTGTACAAATGCTTACCAAGAATACTCCAGCAAACTCGCCATATCTCAGTTGATGAAAGCTCTTCAGGATCAACAGAACAGTGGTTCAGTGGATTGGGATGAACTCATACAATTAAAACCTTCAGACAGCAAAAAAAAAAAGCCGTGAAGTATACTGGTAAGTCCAGTTGCATGATAGAATCCAAGGGCATGTCCTGTCGAAGAGCCAGACACAGAAGAGAATATGATGGATGGTGACAGGGACAGCAGTTGCCAGGACTGTCTGCAGGGCAGTGTGCAGTTCCGTTTCAGCGACATGTTTTTGTTTCAAGGTAAATGGGAAACATAGCAAGTGTATTGCATTTGGGGGTTATTTCCTAGGTCGTCAATATTTTAAAAGTTCTATCACTCTTTAAACCTCTAAAGGTTAATGGCCGTGAACTTCCTCTGAGTTTGTGTTCTGCTTCAATAGCTTTTCCTAAATCTCAATTTCCCACACATTGCATGTAGGAATTGCATGAAATTTTCTTTGTATTAAGGAAGTCATTTGCTACATTTACCTCTTCTCAGGTACTTACTTTATCTTCTGGTTTTCAAAAAATAGCTTGCAAATGCCATTAGCCGAGAGCTGCATTTTTCATCCAACTGTTGAGAAAGCACCCACATAGGGACATCTATTCTAATACTGTGCTTTAAAAATCTTTAGCAGGGATTCCTAAGCACATCAATATTTACTGACAAAGAAATGCGCTTTAATTTGTTGCCAAACAGTGTTCCAGATATTATGGGAGCTACTTCACAGAAGCAGAAAGAACGAGGGTTTCCAATAGCATGGCACGTGTTTTATTCTGCAAGGGTCACTTTTAGACTGAACAGCCATAGTTTGGATTCCTAGTACCAAAGAAAGAATTCCTCTGTTCTGCCCACTTTAGGAATCACAGTTTTAGCATCATCCCACATGATAATTATTGAGATAATTTCTTATAAAATTCAACTGAGATCACAATATATTGAGTGACATTTGTAGTTCGGTGTTAACTAGCCTAGTGTCGTGTTGTATTCACCAAAAAGAGGAAGAAAGATAACTGAGTATTATTATTATTATTATTATTATTATTATTATTATTATTATTATTGGCAGGTTCAGGCTGCCTTAAGGGTGGCAGGGTAAGGCTTGTGGAGCTGGGGATTGAACCCCAGTCCCCTGAGACTGACTGCATTTGCCCAAACAGGTGCTTAAACAACTAAACTAAGCCACAGGCCCCTGTGAGCATCTTTTTTAAATCTAAAAATTATATTTAACTAAACAGTCAAAAATACACATTCTAAGTAGAACATGTTTTTTAAATTTAAAAATTATATTTAACTAAACAAACAGTCAAAAATACACATCCTAAGTAGATAAGTTTATGGATTTTCATATTCAGTTAGCATTCTTGTGTTCATATATATTCTGCACTAACCTCAGCTTATAGTATAAAGTCCTGCCAGAGCTGCCCGGTCCCTTGTCCTGTCAGTATCATCCCTTCCTGGGCTGGTGAGATAGCTCAGTGGACTAAGCACCTACCTGGGCAAGCTCAGAGACTGGTGTTTGTTCCTGGCCACCACATGCCATGCTGGCCCTTGCCCTGGGCATGCTGAGCCAACCACTGAGATCAGGCATGGTGGCACATGCCTATAATCCCAGCACTGGGGAGACTGGACACAGGAAGATCACTATGAGTCTGAGGTGGGTAGCAAGACCCTGTATCAGATACATAAAAAATAAAATTAATTTTTAAAAAAATCATCCCTTCCTAGACTGACCTTCAAACCAAGAAAACACATTCTGACTTCAGTCATCTTTTACTACGTTTTGCCTGTTGTTCAAGTTTGTACATAGCAACTGCCTAGAATCCTGGAAGCTTCTGCCTCCTGGCTCATGGCATTCTAGAGAGAGAGAAATCCCCTGCTGTGCCTTGCCTTGTTGAGCCATTAATTCCATCATGAGGCCTCCAGTGTCATCATTTAAGGATGATTCCTCCAAATACCACAAGTAGACGGTAGGGCATCAGCTTCAGCAGGGCCCAGCTGTTCAGCCTGTGGTGTTCTGGATGCTGCAGATGGCCCTTGCTTCCCCAAATCTGTGGCTCCCTTCTCCATGTAGAATGCATGTTATCCTGAGGGCCAATTATTTTGTCCCAGTGTTGAGGAAAGTGACTAAGACAGATCTGTGCATGAGAGAAGTGAGGTTGTTGCCATGGTACTGCCTGACCATGTGACTGAGACGCCTTAGAGCTGGCTTGTGGGAAGTGTAGGTGTCTGCTGGTAAGCAGCCCTGGAAGGCTGTGAGCAGAGCTTGCCCTGAGGTGCCGGCCAGAGCACAGAAGGTCAGGGTGCCCAGGAGATGACAGACCCTGAAGGCCAGGCCCAGGAGGTCTGGCAGAAAGCGCACCTGTGTTTTCCTGTGAAGTCCTGAGGCTTCATAGGAAACCAAGATTAACAGAGTAATTAGGCAGAAAAAACCAGGGCAGCCTAATGTTGAGGTTGTGGCATGGCATTGTTAGGGAAATTTAGCTGGGTCAGTATCAAGATTCAAGAGCAAGTAGGAGAGCTGAGTGATTTAAAAAGTTTTCAGTTTCTCTAGGAAGGGAGGATTTGCCAAGTTGGAACAAAGGAGAATTTAGTTCCTAAAAATAGTAGCATTAAGAAGAAAGCACGTACTTCTCGTCAGAAAAACAAGAAAAATGGCTTAGGTTCCTGTCACAAATCCTTCAGTCCCCACATATCATAGGCTCAAGGGTAATGAAGTGAGCCCCCGGGCGCCGCCCACAAGGGCCACCAAGGCCCTTGGTCTCCTGAGATTCCTTTCACAGCAGTCTGAGCCCACGCCAAGGCACTCAGCAGCTGTGATGCAAACGTTCCCGGCAGCTGCTGAGCGGGCGCAGACCCTGGCTTCACCCGAGGGTGCGGGCTTCACAGCCCGTAGAATGCACAGCTCGCGCGGGGTCCCAGAGGGTTTCTCACAGATTTCAGGAAAAGTCCTACAGGCCAGGAAGTGTGCATGAAGCCAGAGGGACAGGAGAGACTCCAGGAGGGCGTGGACCCCTGAGGAGGGTCACCAGGGCTCCGAAAGGCCAGGCCCAGAGCACAGCCACGCACCGAGGGAGCTGGCACCGGTGAGGCCAGAGGGCGGGCCTGCCCCACACATCTCATCATCGCAGCCTGCTCCGGAGCTCAGAGCAGAGCTGCAGGATTTAAGGCCTGCCCTGCGCCTTCAGCCCTGCTTCGGTTCCGTGCCTTCCTGTCCCCATCTTCCTCCCTTTTGAACTGCAGGGCTGACACTGCTGCACTTTTAGAAAGCCTTAGAGACCGGCTAGGTACGAAGGTCCCAGAAGAGGTGGCGCAAGCTCTTCTGAGGCCAGGACAAGAGCTTGTGGCTCACACATAGATGTCTTCCCTGAGCATCCTGCGCTCCTCTGCAGGGGTGCTCCAGTGGCTGCTGTGAGGAGGAGGGCCCTGGCTGAAACAGGCCTGTCACCGGGAGGCCTGGGCGCGTGTGCATTCCACCCCATACCTCTCTCTGCTCCAGGCCACCTGAGGTGAGCCGCTGTCCTCTGCCAAGCCCCATGCACCCTGCCACCGGCCACGCAGGGACAAAAACAGTCAGTGCTCAGCCAGAGTCCGCCTACCGCTCCACGTGGGGCTGGTGGGATGCTCTGTCCCAGGGAGGAGGAAAGGAACTGCAATGAAGGTTTTTTCTTATCTCTCTCTCTTTTTTTTGGTTCCTCAGAATAGGTAATATCATTTAATCTATCATAAATTTAAATTATTCTTTATTCTACCAACTAACATTTATTGTTGAGCACCTTTCGTTTATCTTTCCGTCATATATTATACATCTGTTTGGTTCTGGAACATCTATTTGGTTCTGGAATATAATTTATAGCTCAATTTTGTGAGTTTCCATTTAATGAGACTTGGGGAAATTTAGCTATCTATAAACTCCTTCTAAAATTTAGATGAAAAGGAAAAAGTAATGTATCTGAAGTGATTTTGGAAAATAGGTATAAAGATGTCAGATATTCATGTAAAAATATGCCCCAAATAATTATTAGAGAATTTGAAATAAAACTGCTTTGAGATACTAACGCACGCCTACTGGAATGTCTTTGGAATAATGGCGTGCCAGGACTGGGGAGGATCCGGAGGAATTAGCACCCTGGCATGTTTCCCGTGGCCTGCAAAATGCTACCGTTCCATTGGAGAAGTTGGCCAATTTACATGAAAGTAAGCGAGTGCCAGCCGTGGTACCAATAGTCACACTTCTAAAAAGTGAAAACAGAACGTATATTCCAACACACAGACTTGTACATGAAGCATCATGGCAGTTTTATTTATAATTGCCCAAATTGGAAAATGACCTATTTTTTAACCGTTGAATTGACTGACAAACTAACATATGTCCATGTGTACACTAGAGGACTTTTAAGAAAACATAAGCTAATGTTTTGTGGAACAAAATACTCAAATCTTAAGGGAAGAAGTCAGATCAAACGACTACCTGTTGTGTGATTTTGTTTATATTATTTTGAGAAAGGGATAAGTGTAAGTTGACGAGAGACCGCGGCTGCCCAGGGTTGGGAGCACGGCGTGTGATGGTCAGAATGCCATCCACGGAGAGCCATCCGGGGGGGACAGGGATGCTGTCTTCACAGGCACGGGACTATGCACTTGTCAGATTCCGCATGCTGATGCATCAAATGTATCTTCTCACCATGTATAATTTTCTAAAAATCAGCTGTGGTGTAGGAGGAAAAATGAAATTCATGTCTGACAAGTGACCGTAATGTCATGCAAGTGGAACATGCACATAGCCTGCAGGAGGCGTGGGGCCCACGTCAGCACGGATCCGTGGGGTGTGGACACGCCAGAGGAGGACCAAGCTGCAGGCGCTGCCAGCACGGTGCTCATCGTCACATTCACCTTTAGAGCTCCCAGAAGTCCTGATGCTCAGGAAAATGAGGACCGTGAAAGCTTGCAGTGCCGTAACAGTGTCACTGTGTCAGGAGTTCATAGCTCCTGCATGTCTTCCGGCTCATCCATGTTATAATGACGTCACTGCCTCTAGAGCCCGTAGCTCCTGCATGTCTTCTGGTTCCTCATGCCTAACATCTTCTGCTTGGCTTTTGGACAGCACTCACCACCACCAGGTTGCTCCCCACGTAGCTCACTTTCTTGTAGACTTCTCTCTAACCTCCCTCTCACATTCCACTCAGTCGCACCTCACATCCCCTAACATGGAGAAGATATTTGCCTCTCACTGTCCAAGGTACCTTGCTCTTAAAGCTTTCTCTCCTGTTGCTCATTGTTATGGTTTGTAACTGGTTATCCCTCAAAAGCCTCATGTAAGTCATGGATCTGTCAAGCACATGGCTCAAAGGGTGGGGTCACAGGACCAGAGGGGCTTGCGGGCCGGGGCCAGCAAGGTATGGAACCCTTGATTGACAGCATGTGCACCTCCTACCCCCCCACCTGGTAGCCTCCCTTGCAGGGCTGGAGTGGATCATCCTGGACACAGTGGCACCCCAGCCTCTCCTCCAGTGCCTTGAAACCTCCAGTAAATGTGAGCTAAATAAACCTTTCCTACCCTAAACTTGTGTGTCAGGTTTTTGTCTCAGCAACAGCAGAATAGTAACTAAGACAGAATTCGATACCAGAGAAATGGGGCCATTGCTTTGGACCAACCTGACCATGTGGATTACAAGCTTTTGGGAATGGCTTATGGGAAGAGATAGGGAAGGTTTGGGAATGTTGCCTCTAGGAGAACCACCGGAACAGTTTTGGCTGTTCTGTAGGGGAGATTCTGGTTAGAGCTCAGACCAGAATGCTGATAGGAAGCCTGACTGTAAAGACCAAGCTGAGGAGGTTTCTGCTGGAAAGAAGAACTGCATTGGCTGTTGGACTCCAGATCATTTCTGTTTTGGCTTGGCAGAAAGTATGTCTGAATTTTGTCCATGTCCAGAGACTTTGCCTGAGACTGAGATTAAACATGAAGGACTGTTTAATCTTTCAAAGGAAATCTCAAAGCAGTCGAATATTGGGGCAGTGGCATGGTTATTGCTGGGGCTCTTAGTCAGATTTATGTTGAGAATGAAGAGCAAAGAGCCCAGCAGAATGATTTAAAATGTTGTGAGTTTGGCCAAAAAGAAAGCACCAGGAAGGCTGCAAAGATAGAGCTGAGATCTCCATTGTTCAGGAGGACCAAGAGAATAGAGAAGATATCCTGATGGCATCACAGGAGATGGCAGGTTCTCACCCTTTGCAGCCTCAGAAGCACAAGGGTGAGGGACTTTGCTTTGAGGAGAAAGCCACAGAGCCCCATGTTCCAGAATGGAGGCAGTGGCCACACCAGGTTCCAGAATGGAGGCAGAAGCCACACTAGATTACAGAATGGCACCAGCATAGGGAATTTGTTTCTTGGAATCAGGGTCAGAGTGCTGAGAAATCCAGGCACTTGATCCCTACAGCTAAGAGAGAAGGAAGCCTAGCTACTGCTCCAGCTGGCAGCAGACCTTGGCATCATCCACATGGTGTTGGTTTTAGGTGCATGAAAAATGCAGGAGTTCTGAGGTAAAGAAGGCTTCCACTTTGATTTCTGAAGAAGGCCTGGGAGGCCAGGCAGTGTGCCCTGGGGAGGGCAATGTGTGAAACTGTGAGTGAGAAGCCTACTCCGTGGAAAACCCAGAAATTTGTAAAAACCAGGAATGTGGATCATCTAAGGAAAACTGCAAGGAAGGAGCAAAGCTGGCCTAAAAGAGAAGCTATGTGAGCTACACCCACCAGAGGTGCCCTAAGGGTGAAGCCACACAGAGCTCACAATCTGCCACAGTTTGCTTTGTATGTTTCACGTGGAACCATAGGACTTAATGTTTGCCCTGCTGGATTTTGGACTTGTTTTGGTGCCAGTGATTTGCATCCTCTTGTGTATACCATTTGGAATGGCAATGTTTATCTTATGCCTTTGAATGTTGGATGTATTTAACTTTTCATTTGTATAGGGGCTGAGAATTTGCCTTGGATCTTGGAGGAGAATTGGGACTTGGACTTTTCAGCAATGCTGAAACTGCTGGGACTTTGGCAACTCTTAGAGATGGACTAAAATGCCTTTTACATAAAAGGATATATATGAGATTTTGGGGGTGCAGAGGCTGAATGTTATGGTTTGTATCTAATTGTTCCCTGCAAAGCCTCATGTAAACCATATAGCTGTCAAGTACACGCTTAAGGGGTGGGGCCAGAGGACCAGAGTAGGGCTTAAGGGGAGGGGCCCATGAGGTGGGGAACTGTTAAACTGACAGCATATGCCTCCCCGCTCTACCTTCCACCTGCTGACCTCTCTTGGAAGGATGGAATGGATGATCCTGGACACGGTAGCACCCTAGCCTCTCCTCCAGTGTCTTGAAACCTCCAATACTGTAGCTAAACAAACCTTTCCTTCCCTAAGCTTTTGTGTCAGGTATTTGTCCCAGCAATGAGAGAATAGTAACTAAGACACTCATCTATGTCCGCTCCCAGCCCCTTCCCGTGCTCTCTTCCAAACGCCTACCTTAACTGACAGTGACTGGCAAGTAGGCAATTGAAACACATTTTTGTGCAGGCATTTGTTTTTGGTATCTGCAATACCAAACTTAATCTTCATGTATACAGCAAAGGTCCTGGGCTGTGACGATAGCTCCATGGCGCAGCACCTGCTTGGCAACTGTGGGGTCCTGAGTTCAGTTCCTGGTATAAAAAATTAAAGGCTTTTCTTTTTCTGAAATTTTACTATATATTGAAACCTTTTCTTTACTAATGTGAAATAAGGGAGGCTGGTGGCTTATGAAGCTCAGCAAGAGAGTCTCTTTGCAAATGACATCAGAAGGGAAGAGGAAACTGTGACAGGGCCAGACAGGAAGCCAGGCTGTGATGCAGGAGTCAGGCTCCCCTCTGCCCTACCTCTTCACATTAGTGTACACTTGCAACACATGAAAGTGACAGTCACTAGGTTTACACGTCACCTTTTGTCCCTTGGCCTCCTCCACCTTGCCTTCCCCCTCCTTGCACTAATTTTCCTCCTCATCTTGAAAACATCTGCTTTCCTATTTTGTACCATCTCTGCTTTATTTTACTCTTCATTTACTCTTAGCTTCTCATGTGAGGAAACACACGCAGTACTCTCTCTGTCTGATCTATTTAACCTAACGTTATGGTCTCAAGATCCATCCATTTTCCTGCAAATGACATGATATCATTCATTATGGCCAGATAAAATTCTATTCCCAGTTTCTTTATCCGTTCATCTGTGGATGGACCTCTGGACAGTTTCCAGAGCCTGGCTGCTGTAAGTTGCACTGCTATAAAAACAAGCATGCATGCATCAGTTTGTAACTTTTATGCATCAGTGCATGCTTGCCTTAGAGAATGGCAGGATATTTGCACATCTACATTATGCATCTCTTTTTATCCCATTCCTCTCTCCTTCAACCCGTCATGCCTTCCCCATTTTATTGTGATATTGTGTATTCTTTTGACAATGGGCTCCAGAGAGGTATACCTGACTCAAGCAGAGTTTCTATTTTAAGCATTTTGAGGAATCTCACATAATGTATTTATTTTTTATTTTTTTTTATTTTTGGTGCTGGGGATCGAACTCAGGACCTTCACTCACCAGGCAGACACTGAGGCCTGCTGAGCCACCTCCCCAGCCCTGAGGAATCTCTAGACTGTTTCTCACAGTGGTTGTACCAACTTACGTTCCCATCCTCAGTGCAAAATGGTTGTCTTTTACATACATCCTTGCCAGAATTTGTTTTTTTATTTCTGAATAATGGAATTTTACTTGAGCAAGGTGCATTCTCAGTGCTGTTTTGATTTCCGTTTCATTAATGACTAAAGACAATGAGTATTTTTTCATGTACTTATCGGTCACTTACACTTCTTATTTTGAGAGAGTTGATTTTCCCTCTTAGGGTTGGGTTACTTGTTTTAGGGAGTTAATTTGTTTGAGTTCTTTATATATGCTGGACATTAATCCTCTATCAGAAGAATGGTATTTTTTTTTCCATTCTGTAAGTTGTCCCTTCACTGTTTTGATTATTTCCTTTGCTATGTAGAAGCTTTCACATTAGATTCTAAGGGTTATTTGTTGTGGCAGTGTTCTGTGCAGGATGATGTTGCCTATGCCTGTGGCTTCAAGTGCTTTCTCACGCTATCTTCCTGCAGTTTCAGTGTTTATGTTTTTATATCTCAGTCTTTGATTCACTTTTATTTGATTGCAGCACAGAATGGGAGGTGTGGTTCTGGTTCCATTCTGCTGCATATTAGTAACCAGTTTTTCCAGCATCATTTCTTAATCGTTTGGCTGCTGCTGTCGCGCTCTTCGCATTATGGAGTAACATAAGAAGAGCACGATAGCGCTCCTTAGCAGTCAAACGGTTAGAGAGGCTGTCTTCTCTCCAGCATATGTTGGGCCCTTGTAAAAAAGCAGACCGTTAGTGATGCTTGGGCTTGTTTGTATGCTCTCAGATAGCACTTCTTTTGTGAGAATTTACTGGGACCCCCTGAGAGCTGCTCTGCTGTGCAAGGGCAGTGCCTGCCCTGACTCCCCACGTCCCTTGTGCTTTGTGCGGCACCTCCTGGAGATCAGTGCTTGCAGCTCATCAGCCTGGGCCAAGTCGCACCCTAAGCACTTCACCTGATGTAACACACTCATAAATGCAGTGCAGAGCCCTTCTCTCTGCATCACGCGTTAGGACCAGCCAGAGCATTTAGGGAAGCTCTCGAGACTGACCGTTCTGAGGATAGCAGCTTCTGGAAGGCAAGACCATACCTACAGAGCACTTCAAATTTAAGATGAAAATTTTTGCATTATTTAAAAAAAAATTGGAACATGTTTGCATGAATGATTACATTCATCATGGTGAGTTGGTCCAGGTATAGAACACCTCTTAATTCTTTCTTCAGCCCTCCACCTCTCCATCTCTTCCCCTTCCCTCCGTGTTTTAGAAATTTTTAACTTACCTAATGTTCCAAGTCATATTATATTTTCTAGAGGCTGGAGTTGAAGAAATGGGCATTATTTTATTGCTCCCCCAAAACTACAATGAATAAATTGATTTATTTGCATATGGATGTAACATTTTAATGCGTATTTATTGAGCAACCGCCATCTTGAATATGTGTGTGTGTGTGTTGTGTGTGCTATTTGAATGCATATTGTGGTTAAAAATAAACAGGGAAGGAGACAGACAGACAGAAAGACAGACAGATAGATAGATATTGACTTTAAAAAAGAATTAGAGCTGAATATCGTACATGTCTGGATTTCCTACCAGCACTACCAGCACAGTATGGCAAAAGTGATTAAGAAAAAGCTCCAGAATTTAAAAAAGTGTAGCTTTCTGTTTGGGTCAGGGAAGTGACAAACACAGCCATGTATGCACGCGTGATGGCGCCACGTACGACATCATATGAGCACGCAGCTCTCCAGGCCAGGAAAGGGCTTGCCGATCGGCCAGTGTGGACCTGACGGTTTGCTGGCTTTCTTCAGAGCAGGAACCCTGGTTGTGATCCAACCTGCGTGGTCGTAGGTAGATGAAAAGGCTGCTCAGGCGGTGGCTGTCGGGGCTCGAATGGTGAGGACGACGGAGGCTGTTTGCTCACCCAAGAGCAGGGCAGGGCTGCGCTGTCCATCAGGAGCGGGATCAGGGCTGGGACAGCAGCACAGCGCCTGCCTGGCGAGCATGAGGTATGTGTCTGTGTCGCAGCACCAATTAACTAGATGTGCAGGAGCTGGGCCTTCCCACCGTCAGATCACAGCTGATGAATCTGGCCTTCCTGCAAAAGCTTACCAGGGTGGCCTTTCCTGCCATGTACACAGCTACTGGCTATCAAAGACCGAGCTCAGTAGCTAAGCGAAAGGCAGAGCCTCTGTTTCACAACGTTGATTACTCATTACCTGAAATCGGAGGAAGCCGAGTTAGGCGCAGCAGGCTTCCTGCGGAGCTCTTCCACTGAGTCCACTTCAAACGGTTTGGAGGAGCCTGGGCACAAGACGGACGTGACTCAGCTTAAAACGGAAAATAACAGATGTCACGTGCATGCAGGAAACCCGGGAGAGCAAAGGGCCTCTGGCCGCTGCAGGGACGACCCTCGCCCTGCTGGAGGGCCTGATAACAGCTTCCAATCTGTGTTTAATCAGTATTCCGGGCCCTTATTTAATTACATAGCAACGGTTTCTTTGTAATTCCTCCAGTTTCTCTGGATATACCTAGTAACCTTTGTTCAAACCACAGTGCATTTTCAATTAATATATCAAAAGACAGAAGCTTAAGCTTTGACATTTGTAAAAACCCTTCGCTGGGAAGTACTTTTCTGAAGATCGACTCTCCTACTTGACCCCAGGACCCGAGGAGGAGAGCGCTTTATCTGCAATTTGACGCGAAGCGCCCCTCTGCACTTCCCACTTGATAGGCTGGCTCTGAGCGTTGGTCAATTTTCCTAAAACGCCTTCTGTGTTCTACCTCAAGCCTATTAGAGCTATTTCCTCTGGCGGAGGAGGCAGAACCGGAACTTCGCCCGGAGACGCAGAGGTCGGAAGTGAGTCAGAGCCGGGCTGCTCTGCGCTGCAGTGCTCATTGTAGGGAGCAGGCAGTGGCCCGGGTTTACGCTCCGGCAAAACAGATGCCAGAGCCCCGGATGTACACATAGTGTTCTTGGCGGCAATGAAAACTGGTGTCCATTTCTTGTTTATTCAACTTATATTTCCAAGGTACATAGAACACTTCAATCTTATCATTTGGTTAGCAGATTCTTATTTTAGGCGGTGCCTACTTCCCAATTTCTCAGATGGTTTTTCCTTTTTCTTCTCTTGTCTGTGGTACTCGGGATTGAACACAGGACCTTTCCACGGAGCAGCATCCTGTGTCTTATCCTTTTCCTTTGGAGACCACAGGCCACCCACAGGTCACAGATGTGCCCTGATCGGCGGAAGCTGCTGATCCTCCTGCTTCAGCCTCCTAGCCGGCCCGATCCAGAGTGTGGGCTGCCACTCCCTGTGCTCCGCTTTCTACATAAAAGCAGGAGCTGAGGTTTCATGCTGCCGCGTACACATCATCCGTGCGAAAGCATTCTTTTGAGACCTTCTTCCTTAATCTATATTGTGATAACAAATGCTTATTTGGGATTTTATAATTTAAGACCTAATCCTGTGCACACAATGAAATCCTCATAGATGCTGTGTTACATTCACACTAACTTCAGAGCGTTGCGTGCACTTCCAGGGCTGTTTCCAGGTCTGCGGGTGCGACCGGCCTCCGTGACTCTGTTGAATGACTGGGTTCCTATCTTTGCAGTCCTGCAAAGGTGGACGGGCTTGCTTCTGACGCATCCAGATGGGCTGCACTGCAGCTGCTGCCCAGCAGCGACAGTGGATGCACCAGCCCGAGGAATAATCGATCAGGGCCCCAGGCAAAAGCAAACAGCGTTGGTCAAGATTTTCCCACACTGCTTAGACATCATCCAGCTTCCAGGATTTCAACTGGATTTCTGGAACTTTCTATTTAATATTTTTGGTTGACCTCAGATCATTAAAGTCATGGATAGTAAACAGCGATGGGGGGCTGCTGTTCTGCACTCATTAACAGCCAAGTGAATGAACAAAGGATGACTGAAGATTAATTGTACTGAAGAAGAGCACCATGTCATTCTACAGGTTCGGTCTGTACCCCCGAATGAAATCCCAACATCTGGCAATGGTCTATGATTCAACAGATGGCCATAAGCCCAAACACTGAGAAGAAAGATTGTTGACACTCTCAAGGGCCCCATGATTAAATTAGTCGCTTTGTTTTAAAACAATACAAACAGAAGGCATTGCTTCAGAAGAAGCCAAGCGTGTCGCAGTATCATTGCAGGCACCGATCTAAGTGGTTACTGTTAAATTACTATTAGAGATACTCTTTTCTTGTTTACTTACCAAAACCATAGGGCCAAAGAAAAGCTGTAGATGAAATTTTTGAGGTTAGTAGTGGCAGGCAGCACCATGCAGACAAACCTATCTGAAGACAAAAGACAATGCTTAAGGCCGGTCAGATAGCTCAGCAGACTAAAGGGCCTGCTTAGGCAGAGCGCAGCGGCTGGGGCTGGATCCTCAGCCTGCCGTGCCGGCCCCACCTCTGGGGTATGCTGAGACAGCGATGGAGACTGGGCATGGTGGCACTCACCCCATAATCCCAACACTTGGGAGGCTGAAAACAGGAGGATCACTAGAAGTCCAATCTATGTAGTGAGACTCTACAGACCCCATACTTAAAAAAAAAAAAAAAAAAGACATGTAATAAAACTGAGTAGCATTCTGAGGGAAAAAAAAGACAATGCTTAAACATTTGAGCAAGACTTCAGGGGCCAGGTTAATGGAAAGGAAAAAGCAAAAACAGAAAGATGGCCCTATGGGGACAGTATTCCTCTATAGATGTCAGTTCTAGAAGAAGCATCTGGGAAAGCTAAGGACTAATGAAATATTTTGAGGGCAGGTAAGATAGCTCAGAGGTCTAAAGTGCCTGCTTAGGAAAGCTTAGGCAACCACAGGGACCGTGGTTCGATCCCCGGCACCACATGCTGCGCCAGTCCCACCCCCAGGGCAGACTGAGCTGGTCATAACATGAATGAATGAATGAATGAAGGAAGGAATGAGTGAATAAATAAATAAATAAATAAACTTTAAATAAATAAATATTTTGACAGTCACATGGATTTAAAGACAGAATGAGTGGAAGGCCCAGTGAGGGATCAGCACACTTGAATCCCAAGTGAATATCACCCAGACATAAGGTAACACTCTGAACTCTTTGGGGCTCCAGAGCCCAGTAGCAAACTCAGATTAAGTAGAAGCAGCATTACTCGGGTTCCCAAGCATCCAGAAAAAACGAAATCCTGTCCAGCAAACCCTCATGCTAGGTGCCAAATGATGCTTACAGATTTTTGTGCTCAGTGTTCAGAGTTAACAGAACATGAACAGAGAGGAAAGGAGAAACTACATCATAAATAATGCATGAGAGGAAAGCAGAAAAGAGGAAGAGATTCATTGAAGATCTAGTTAATGCGATCACCAGAGTGCCAAGGGACTGGCTCTGTTCTGTTCTGAGGATTGCCAGATATACTAAGTGTTTACCACAGATCTAGAAACAACATGCATTTCAAACCTTCCAAAGCACCACTTCACTAGCCTTTCCTTTATTTTTTTTTTACTTTAGGTCATCTATATTTTTATTTATTTTTTATTAATTTTAATGAAAAAATAGCCATGAAACAGTTTCACAACAGGTTGCCTAGCCTGAGAGAATGTTTTCTCTCTAGGTGACTCTCCTTAGGCACACTAAAGGGTTGTATAGTATGCAAGATTTACCAGGAACGCCAAGAATTTTCCTAGAGTAGTCACCCAAAAAAAAAGTTATCAGATGTGCCTAGTTTACCAGAACCAACAACTTCATGTTGTACTTACCATTCGAATTGACATCTGTGTCTCCAGGAAGGGAGAGGGTGGAATAGAAGGCGGCTATTGTTGTGAACGAGAGTGCCTTCCGCACGTGCATCAGGAACCTGGCTCTCTGGTGTTCTATCTGTCCTTGCAAGCCTGTAGCCCCTGGGACCTGCTTCTGGCTCACTGGGTCTCCACCTTTTCAGAACTAAACACTGCTATAAGGCTGTCTGTTTCTGTCCCTTCTTTACCACTGTTCGTTTCCATCGTAATTGCCTTCCTTGCCTTCCATTTCTTCCTTCCAGCTCTTGGGGGCCAGCTTAGGAGCAGTGATCACAGTGACCACACCGAGCTCTGCCCATCCTGCGCACACACTCATCTGATCTCAGGCCAGTGCTTACGTACACCTTCACGTGCTTCTCTGGCACTGTGAGCAGTGGTTCACAACCCCACAGGGGTCCAGCATTTGGGCTGTAACTAAAGACTATGGCAGTCAGTTAAACCTAAAATTCCATTCATGACCCAAGTTGATCGTATGTGAGGCCAGTAATAATTTGAGGATCCACTGGTATGTGAAAGTGTCAATTAAGTTTACAGCTCCAGTGATAAGTTCTTCTGATCATGGGCTTTGGTGTATGACGCCTCTGGAGTAGTGCTCTGCAAAATCATTACCCCAATGTAACCATTAAAAAATTACTGGGCAACAGAAAATTGAGGAAGAGTCAATGAAATACCTGATGAGTATCTTCCAAACACTCAAGGTCTATGCAACAAAAAAGGACGGAGAACCTGCTACAAATTGCAGGAAAGTAAGGAGACATTATGCACTGGCATTATGGACAGAATTCTTGAACCAAAAAGGGACAGTAGATGAAAACCATGTGAATCTGTAATTAGCAGATCATAGTGGAGCAGGGCAGCTTTTTAATCTTCTCGGTGTGCTATTCTAATACAAGCTTAACAGGGAGAGGAAAAAACAGTGACTATATCAGAATTTTCTGTATTATCTGTGCAATTTTCCAGTAAATCTAAACTTACTTTAAAGTAAATCTTTATCTTAGTCACTTATCTCTTGCTGTGACAAAATACCCAATGTCCAGGATTAAGGAAAGAAAGGTTCATGAATCGCACAACTTGCAGCAGTTTCAATCCACACTCAGCTAGCTCCAAGGTGGAGAGGTGCAACTGAGGGCAGCAGCTCGTGGTGGTGGAAAACAGAAGAAGCCAGGAGAACAAGGCGAGGGGACATGCCTCTTTTCCTCCCTTGTCCCTTAGGCAGGTGTAGCACTGAAATCATCGAATCATCTCCGGGCCCTCCTCCTACACAGGATGAAGATGTTTACAAAGTAAGGACCCTCGCCCCCAGCTGAGTCATTTAGTTAAACTTTTCAATCTGGGCTTGCCAGATAGCTCAGCAGATTAAAGTGCCTGCTTATGCAGAACACAGGGGCTGGGGTTCAATCCCTGGCATGCCATGCCGGCCCCACCCCCAGGGCACACCGAGAAGTGATTGAGACTGGGTGTGGTGGCACGTGCCTATAATCCCAGCCCCAGGGAGGCTGAAAACAGGAGAATCGCTGCAAGTCCAATCTACATAGTGAGACCCTGTAGCCCCTGTACTAAATACATTTTTTAAAAAATAAATAAGCTTCTCAATCTGACACCATGAATCCACCATGACAACGTCCTGGAGTGTAAGCCACCTCCCTAGGGCATGTCCTGTACACCTGGGGGCACCTAGCAGAACTGCTAGGTCACTTGGTTGAGCTTCTAAACTTGTCAAGTTGATGCAATGCATCAACCATCACAATGCCTGTTAAGTTACATATTACCTGCACAGTGGGCATCATAGCCAGAACCTAGCGTGGGTTGGTGGGGATCTGGAGCAACTGGAGCACTCGGTGGTTGCGGGTGGGAATGTAAGCACGGCCCAGCCACTCCGGAGGCAGTTGGCAGCTTCTAACAAAACGAAACATACTCTTACAATGCGACCCAGCATGTACACTCCTTGATTTACCCAAAACTCGTGTGTGCACAGAAACCAGAACAGGGTGTGGATAGCAGCTTTATTTGTCAGTGTCCAATTGTGAAAGCAATCAAAGTTTCTCAGTAAGCAAATGGGGCAAATAAACTCAGATCCAGACGGTGAAGCCGGTCATACAGCT
Source organism: Capromys pilorides (assembly GCA_004027915.1). Classification (NCBI taxonomy): domain Eukaryota; kingdom Metazoa; phylum Chordata; class Mammalia; order Rodentia; family Capromyidae; genus Capromys; species Capromys pilorides. The sequence continues at coordinate 904 of PVKN010007439.1, read as the reverse complement.
TACTGCCCTGCCCCTAAAAGGTGCACAATCAAGAGTTGGAAGCCATGGAGACACTATGGAAATGCACCCAGAAGCCAATCCCCCAAAGCCACATAAAGTCAGACTCCGACTCTGTGACATTTTAGAGAAGGCAAAACTGTGTCAGTGTTCAGAAGGAGTCAGGAGGAGAGGGTGAATTTTATTTTATTTTTTTTTCACTTTTCTGTCTTTATGTATTTGGTACAGGGTCTCACCATGCAGCTTGGGCTCCTAGCGATCCCGCTGTTTTCAGCCTCCCCAGCACTGGGATCACAGACGTGCACCGCCACACCAGGACTCAGTGGCTGGCTGAGCACACGCAGGTGCAGGGCTGGCGTGGCATGCGGTGCCCCCTGTCACCGTGGTCCCTGTGCTTGCCTGCTCAGGCGCTTAGTCCGCTGAGCTGTCTCAACAGCCTCAGGATGAATTTTAACGCAGTGAAGGTATGGTGGATGTTAGGGTGGATGCAGGGCAGCACCAATTTGTCCAATCCGTATAATGCACATCACCCCATCACGGAAGCTACAGACTTGGAGTGATGACGGCGTATCGGTGTAGTTTGAATGTCCCCAGTGGGAGACATTGATTATGGATGAAGCTAGGCTTTAATTAGGGAGAGGGGCTACCAAGGAGGGGCACCAAGTTTTCCTCCCCATGATAAAGCTGTAAGACATTTTATGATTTCATGAGCCAGACAGCTGCATAGAAACAAAAGTTGAGTTATGGAGACGATTAAATGAACTTCCCTTCAGTGGAAATTTTCTGGACTGCTCTCCCAAAAGACCTTTGCACAATGGGGCAAGGTTCAATCCCTCCTTCCAGGGGGTTTCTCCTTTGGTGCTCAGACCACGCGGTTTCTGTCTCCACCCTCCCCGCTGCTGGAGTG
>PVKN010007438.1:0-26655 GCA_004027915.1 Capromys pilorides | reverse complement strand
TGTTGACTCTCGTCTTGGTTATGTTGGTATGGTATTTAAATAATTTATTAATTATAATGTTTACTCTTCATTGTCAGTTTGACTGGTTTGAGAAATGCTTAAGAGGTTAATTGACCAATTATATTAATTTATTTTTAAATGACAGTTAAATAAGCCAATTATTACTTATTAGACAAGACATGCTTGTCTGTTTTCTAGTGCTATCACTGAACACTATAGGCTAGATAATTTATAATAAATAAAGGCTTACTTGGGTTATAATTCAAAAGGCTGAAAGATGCAAGGTCAAATGATCATGACTGACAAGGACCTCTGACTGCCAAGTCAGAACCCTGAGTCAATTCTGCATCAGATAGGGGCAGAACAAGCTGGCTAGGGAGGGCTTGTTTTTATACCAGTGATACTCTTGAGGTAACCCATTAATCCATCAATTCATTAGTCCAAGGATAAATGTATCCATTCGTGAGAACAGAGCACTTACCACCTCTTAACAATTAAAAAAAAAAATTCCATGTGGTTCCTCCTCTTAATACACCACAATAGGAATAAATTTCAACTTGAGTTTTGACAAGGACATTGAAACTGTAGTGCCTATGTAAAGTAAGGAAAAGTTAATTGAGAAATAGAATATGATGGAGCTAATGATAGCACTTGATTATCCCCAAACATTATTTTTCTTAAGTCTATACAAATAGAGTATATAAAACATAAACTTCTATGAATGTAATATTAAAGATTATCTATCAGCACGTATAAAGTATTCTTAAGATAAGAATAAAGCCAAGATTCTGACGCATTAAAATTTAGGCCACTGAATGTTTTGAAGAAACTTTGTGAAGTGTCACTAGATACATCTTCATTATGATGAATAGGAAGTACAACAGATATGAATTTAATATTTAAAGATGAGGGAATATTTCTAAGAAATTGCTTAAATTTTGCTACTATTGATTTATTCATAAAGAATTTCACATTTAAATTGATTAGAGTCTCTAAACAAATTTGTGACAAGGAGTTCAAAGTGTAAGTAGTTAGAACTTCTTTTCTGCACAAGAAGAGGCTGATTTCAAGTAAGATTTCTGTAATTCGAGGGCTCTGGGGTGAATGTAATTCAACCCTTTCCTTTCCAAGAAGGTTTCGGGAGGATACTGACCAATCCCAAGGGCCGCCTAAGTAAATGTACCATTAAAAACCTAGGTCACAATGCTTCAGAGAAATGAAGAATATGACTGCTTTCTGGAACGGAATTTAGACATCTCATATAAAATATAAGAGGACCAGATAGGTGATGAGCCTTTTTCGGTATCATGCAGCTCATGTGACCAGAGCTCTATCTTAGCCATTTTTTGTTGTTGTTGTTGCTGCTGCTGCTGAGATAAGATATCCAGCACACAAAATTAAGGAAGGTAAGGATTAGCTCACAGTTTGTGGAGGTTTCAGTTCATAATCGGCTGGCTCTAAGGCAGGGTGGCATGGCACAGAGGCCACATTTCAGGGCCACAGCAGATAGCAAAAGGGAGGAGGGAGCAAGCATTCTTCTCTCCCTCCCATTGTCTACAGGCTGTCCACTCTAGAGTGGGTCTTTTACACCCACTCTATATCTGTGCCCATCTCTTGCACAAATTCAGGATGTTTGCAAAATGAGGTCCTTGGTCCCCTCCTGAGTCACTTCACTAGCTTCTAAATTTCTCAGTTTGACACAGTGTATTAAGTTTTACATGCTCCAAGTGGGTTGCACATCTTTTGATTCTCAGGGTCACGTTCCTGTTGCCTTCTGCAGTGTGGATTGTCTTCCAAGCCCTAGTTGAGGGAACTCTGCTTCCTAGTGGGCTCCCATTTGGTTGTTCTGTGGGCCTCTGTCCGGTGCAGACCACAGTGCAGCAAGTCACCCACCAGGTGGTGCTCCCTGAGGCCAGTGGAGTTTCCCACTAAGGATGGGATGGGGCAGAGTATACACAAGCATTTTCCCGCCCACCCTTCTTGCTTTGGATCCTTCCTCTGCTGTTATAATTAGTGCTTGGAAAATCGTTATTGTAGCATGGGACCTGGTGACTTCACTAAGCTCGCTAAGCTGGACTTGTCCAAGTTGTTCTTTGGACTGAGCTCGTTCTCAGTATAGCTAGAGTCCTTTAGGTCTCTCCAGGATATTCACACAGCACTTCTCTATGCAATTACCATTACACTTTCACCTATTTCAATAGTCCATTGTTTTAAGAAGTAGCTCTGGGAAGAATTGAATGGCTTAAATATACAACATTAGCTGAAAGGTGAATCTTTTTCTTCATTTCCAAGCTGAAGAATTGCCCATGTGGTTGGAACAGGTAAGCAGTCATACTGCTCCCACCTTTTGATAGGCCTCTCTTTTAGGGAGATGTGCAAGGCAAAGTTATATTTCTATGATAATCAGACTTCCAGATCTGCATTTCAAAGTTTATTACTGTCTTACCGTGTGATCTTTCATCTAACATTCATTGAGCAAACTACTTTGGACAAAGGGTTGAGCTAATGATAATAACGTTTCTCATCAACTTAGCACTGACTACAGGGTAGACACAGTTCAGGAAACTTCCCTCAGTAAAATCCCAAGTAATATTCTTACATGCATGGTACACATCAAAGAAATTTTTTATGTATTTAGTACAGGTTCTACAGGGTCTCACTACACAGATTGGACCCATAGTGATCCTCCTGTTTTTAGCCTCCCAAGTGCTGATAGTACAGGCATGTGCCACCATGCCCAGTCCCAATCGCCATTTCAGTATGCCCTGTGGGTGGGGCCAACATGCCAGGGGATCAAACCCCTGGCCCCTGGGGCTGCCTAAGCAGGTGCTTTAATCCACTGAGCTATCTGGCTTGCCCAAAAGAAAAATTTAAAAGCCAGGATAATAAACTTGTCTCAGATTACTGGATCACTGGCAGGGTCAGAACTCAAACTGAGCTCTGTGAATAGCACAAAACACCATACCTCCACCAAGCTCAAGGCCTAAGTAGGAGACAAGCTCAAACAGGCTGATATTTTGTGCTTTGTGTGGGACCATCTGTGGGAGTTTGCCATATTTAACCTTCTTTTGTTATGTGCCTTTAGGAGATTTAAATTGTTGCTATATGAATGCAAAAAAAGAAAACATTAATGTCCAGAGTCTGACATGCAAATTAGGAATTTTTTTTTAGTTATAAAATAGCCCTGCTACAAACCAGGTGCTACTGAAATCTGATGGGGAAGGAAGAAAGTTATACAAAGCAGCGGGTTGGCTGCCCAGTCCACGGAGTTTCATGTGTGGAAAGGGACAGAGCAAGCAGGAAGTAGGGGAACTGCCTCAGTTACTTTTTCCTTGTTGTGTGAAATACCTAACACTCAGAACTAAGGAAGGAAAAGTTAATTCAGCTAACAGTTAGTAGAGGTTTCAGTCCCCTTTCAGCTGGCTCCCAGTAGAGTGGCACAGGGTAGTCATTCATTGTGGCGGAAAACAGCAGAGAGGAGCAACAGGTGTGACAGCTAGCAAACCTGTCTCCCCTTCTTACCTTTTATATGCAGATTATCTGCCCCAGGGTGGGTATAGCACTAGCACTCATATCCTAGCATTGGATCGTGAATTAATCACAAGCTCGAGAAGCCACTCCATGACTGCATGAGGCTGTGGGAGACAGCTAGACACAAATCATAACGTTTTACCTCTGGACCCCAAAGACTCATGCAAATCCCTTTATGCAAATGGCACATTAGTCCATCTGTGAGAGTTGTCAAAGTTCTACAGTTTCAGTATTGCTGCAAAGTCCAAGCCCCAAGTCTCCTCCAAGGTCTAAGGTAAGCTCTTAGCTGTGAGCACATGTATAAATGAAAAGTTAAACAGTTTCAACAGTTTAATGGCACAAGAAATACATTACCATTCCAAAAGGTACAAATGAGAAGATACAAAGCATTGGGACCAAAGCAAGTCCAATATCTAAAAGGTCCAACATTAAGTCCTGTAGTTCCATGAGGAATATCTGAAGTAATCTGTGGCAAATTGTGAGTTCCATGTGGATCCACCCCTATGGCTTTCTTGGTGGTAGCTCTCACGACTTCTCTCTTGGGCTAGTTTTGCTCCTTCCTTGCAGCTTTCCTCAGACAATCCACATTCTTGATTTTTCCAAACTTGTGAGGTGTCCACTGCACATTAGGCTTCTCACTCGCAGCTTCACACACTGCTCTCCCAGGTTCATACTCTCTGGCCTCTCAGGCCTTCTTCTGAAATCTAGGTGGAAGCCTTCTTAACCTCAGAACTTTCACATTTGCATGCACCTAAAACCAATGCCATGTGGACGAAGCCAAGATCTGCTGCCAGGCTTTCTTCTTTCATAATTTTAGGGTCAGAGAGCCTGGATCACTGAGCACTCTGAAACTGATTTTGAGAAACAAATTCTCTGTGTTGCCACTGCCATTCTGGAACATGCAAATCTGTGGCTTTCTTTTCAAAGAAAAGTCTTTCACTTTTGATGTTCTGAGACAGCAAAAGGTGGAGACCTGCCATCTCCTCTTGTGATGCCTTCAGGGCATCCATTCTACTCTTTCTTGCCTTCTTGGCAATGGCAATTTCTTTTAGCTCTGTATTTGCCATCCACAGCTTTATTGGAGCTTCCTTTCTGGCCAAATTTCCAACATTCTGCTGGCTTCTTTGCTCTTGATTCTCCACATAAATGTGACTAAAAGACCCCAAGAATAGCCATGCCACTGCCTCAACATTAGATTGCCTTGAAATTTCTTCTGACAGATTAACCAGTCTTCAATGCTTAATCTCAGTCTCAGACAAGTCTCTCGACATGCAGATAAACTTTCTGCCAAGCCATAACACACATTTTCTGGAGTCCAACAACCAATGTAGTCCTTCTTGCCAAAATAAACCTCCCCAGCCTGGTATTTACAGGCAGGATCACTATTGGCCTTATAGTCTTCTGAGCTCTGACAAGAATCTACCATACTGAACAGCTGAAGGCATTCTAGCATTTCTCTGTCAGGTGACATCTCTGAACCTTTCCTATCTCTTCCCGTAAACCATTCCCAAGGATTCATAATCCACATGGTCAGGTTGTCACAGCAATGACCCCACTTCTAAGTACCAAATTCTGCCTCAGTCCCTTTTTCCTTGTTGCTGTGATAAAATACTTGGTACTCAAAATTAAGGAAAAAAGGTTTATTTAGCTCACAGTTAGTAGCGGTTTCAGTCCACACTCAGCTGGCTACAAGTCAGACTGGCACATGGCAGAGGGCAGCAGTTCATGGCAACAGAAAACAGCAAAGACAGGGAAGAGCAGCAGCTGTGGCAGCTAGCAAACCTCTCTCTTCCCCTCCTTACATTTATATACAAATTATTTGTCCCAGGGTGGGTGTAGCACTCACATTCATAATCCTAGCATTGGATTATAAGTTAACCACCAAACTCTAGAAGCTGCCACATGACTGCATGAGGCTTTGGGGGGGGACAACAGAGACATGAACAATAATAGGAGCCATGCCCTTTTTCTACGCCAAGGGATTATGGGAGAAGCTTGCTGACAGAGGAAGTTTTATGTCTGATGAATCGTTGAAATCTCGGGGGCTGGAAAATTTAGGAATCTGCCAGTGTCCTGTGACAATCTGGATGTCTCAGAATAAATCAAAGGCAGAACAGTAGATTCTGACAGAGTGAGGCTTTCATCTTTGCTCTTCAGCTTCCTCAAGATGGTGAGTAAATGCTAAGCAGAAAGTAAGCATCCTCCAACAAAGCAGAAGTAGAATTACCACCAGATGGGAGCCAGGATGGAAGAAATATAGTGATTGGTAGGGAGCCATACTGGGGTGACTCAATCAGCAGGAGGAGGCCTCTAATAGCTTTTTGTGAGCTGAGGAAAAGGAGCACAGTCAAGGATTTGAGGACCTGCACTCCCCCACCAGAAGAGGCCATCACCCCTTTCCTCATAAACCCCAGAGGAGGGAAGCTAGGGCATCCAAATAGATAATTATTCCAAAGGCCAGGCATTGTCAATAGAGGTTTAATTATTATGTCAAGCCCATACTACAAAATTTGTATGCATTTGGTCGCTTCATTTCCCAGAGCAAGAAGAATGGAAGTGACAGTTGTCAAGTCACAAGGAAGCTCAGAACAACCACATAAAAGCTCTTGTACTGCTCAGTGGTACTGTTTTGTTAGAATAATAAGCTGTTGCTTCTTGTACACTTTAGATCTAGTAGCTCTTTGAAGACTTATCACATCCCTAAGAGGCAATGCTACCACCATTGTGCAGATGAGGAAAACAGGACACCAAGAGGCTGAGTCAGGTCACCCACTGATAAGTGGCAGGGCTGAGACGGAACCCATGCTGGCTCTAGAGTCCAGGCTTCTGACCTCCATGGTACACACTGCTTATACCAATGGTGGAAGCAGAGAGGATGCCACCTACTCTACCTAGGTACAGAGAAGGCTTGTTAGGGAAAGTGCCAGGTGCTTTGGAGAAGAAAAACAAAGGGGTTAGAGACAAGCAAGTCTCAGGGGACACGGATGCACAGAAGAGTGGTGCAGCACCCTTCACAACGGAAAATGGGAAGCCCTGGTGGGATGTTCCACATGAACAGCATCATCACTACTGTCACATGGCACGCTGTGCAGCCAAGATTTCTCTCTTCTGCCCAACATTCGAGGGTCCTAGGACCTCTCTGCACTTTGACTTCATTTCCACCATTGTGCACATTTCTTTTCTGATGCTCATTTTGCTAAAGGAAACGGCTTTTATTGCTCCATCAGGACAACTTCACCCTGACTGTGCAACAATGAAGTGCAGCTGGTGGAATGTGCTTAGCATGGTGGGGGGGCTCACCCACTAGCCGACTGACTTGGGGATTATGGTCTTTGTAGCAGGAGAGGATTGTAGGAGTTGGCAGAAGCTGTATTACAAAAGGCCACACACACACACACACACACACACACACACACACACACTTAGGGAGATCAAGGAGGCAGAGGGACAGGGGAGCAAGCAAAGTCCATTGGGACATGGCCAGCTTCTCAATCTAGGAGCCATTCCAGGCAATTTTTCTTGCTTAACATATTTTCTTACACATTGACTTGCCATCTATATTTCTAGTAGTGTGAATTTTTGCTATATTTTGCTTTTAAAATATATTTTTGTAGGTAGTTTCTCATTTCTGGGACAAATTGCCCAACACTCACAAGTTAAAGGGGGTTTCTTCGCTGCTGCTGCCATTAGGGTGAGAAAGTTCCTTCTTATCCAACTAAGAAAAGTACTTTGTTTCCTTGTATCTGCCTCCTGGTTCCATAGAAACCTCCAAATTGAGGCCAGACTCTAAAGCTGGGTCCTGGTTCCGCTCTTACTCCCTGCCTTCTCTTTCCTCTTTCATTCTGAACCAGCCATTCAACAAGCAAGGGACAGCAGCACTCTCATCTAGGCAAATGGGAAAACTGATGTTTAAGGAGGTGGCTACATGGCTTTTGCAGGGGTGCCGAGGAGATGGGAGTTAGAAGAGGATGACTGCTTGCTTTAGAGGTTGCATTCTTACCAATTACATGTGTACCCTATTGCTCTGATGTGCATGATGCCTTTGTTTCTTTACAATACTGTAGAATATATTCTGAAAGTATTTTACCAGGGACATTCATATTATAGTCCAAAGAGTGCAACAAAGTTTCCCTTCCAGAAACGTTCCCTCTTTTGCTTGAAATGCCCCCATCTGGCTGATTCTCAAGCCTCTGATGTCATCTGAGGCCTTGGTTATCATATTTGTCTCATTTTAAGTACCAGACTGGACCAACTGCCAGAGGTTGGCACATGACTTCTGTAGAAAGACTGTACAGGAAAGCGGGCTAGGTGGGGAGCAGAGCAGATCGGCCTGAAGAACAGCACCTAACAGCTTTCCCATCTGTAAGAAATGAAACATGGACACTGTTACAGCGATTAGATCACACTCACACACACACACACGCACACACACACACCCCAGCCGCTGCTTGAGCAAGACCAATGACTGCTAGCAGAGGGCTTGGATTCAGTTCAGAGCATGTTTTTTAGTTTTCATTTAACTTGATTAGAAACAGCTGCAAAACCAGAACGCTTGAGTCACCTTTCCAATGAAGCAGAGGGAAAGAATGTTGGCGGTGACAGCCCCAAGTGACCATCTGGGCTTGCTCTAGGCTGGAAAATAATTTTCACTAAAGCCCCAAACTTCTGATGCTTTCAGTAGTCCTCTTTATGTCTATGCAGAAAATGTTGCCCCCTGCTGTTAACTATGGTGACAATATCACAGGACCAACATCCTTCTTGTCTTTACAAAGAGTTTCTTAAGATCAAGAGTGGGTCACAAGGCAGTGTGTGGTTGCCGGGAGCATCTGAGGTCTCCGGCTTGCCCAGGAGGCCAAGCAAGGAAGCAGCGTGGAGCTGGCACCGAGCTGGGTGCAGCCAGGTGCCCTAGGTGAAAGGCGGCTGTTTGGCTCCCAAAGTAAGTTCCTTGTGAGCTATAGATTGGAGGGTCAGCTGATTGTAGACCCTTTGAACATCAGAAGCAGCTGACAGACTCTAAGGATGCAGCTGGTGCTACTAGAGGTGTGTGGTACCTTTCCTGAGCCAGGCCATGAGGTCACACGGCCATGATGTGGGCCCCTCATGGCCTCACTGGAAGCAGAGCAGCACAGTGTTGGCCTCTGCCACAGAAACAGCCACAAGCAGAGCAGTCCCTCAGGCACAGTGCCTGCCCCAACACCTGAGACGCACTTGGAGGGTGGAGGCTGGGCTCAAGCCCATCAGCAGGTGAAACCAGTCTGGAAGCCTGAGGAGATGTATGTGGGCACGTTGTCAACAGGGCTGCATCCAGGTGTCTTGGGAGTTCCACTCCAACCAGCCTATTTCTTTTGCCGCAGTGCTTTATGTAGCTCTGGCACCACAGCTGTCACTGCAGGCCATAGTGACTCTTGTTACCTGCACTGTCCCCCAGAAGCATCCAGCAGTACCCTGCTGTACCACCGCTCTAACAATAGGCACAAGCCATACCAGCAACTGGAGTCTTTTTGCTTGCATTCAAGCCCATGAGAGAAAAGACACTTTTTTCTTCCTCAGAAGAGGTTCCCTGGCAGTCTCACTGCCAATAAAGCCACCTCTTTCACAGTCTTCCCCATGGCCAAGTCCATGTCGTCCTCATCTACAGAACCATACCTCTCACTGGCAGCAGCTGGGGAAAACCCTTCAAGGACAAGCCTGGCCCCTGTCATCTCAGGGAAGATCCCATCTCCACTGTCTTCCTCCTACAAGCCCAGGCCAGTCTGAGAAGGAGGAGCCTAAGGAAGCCAGGGAGCTGGACTCACCTGCAGTAGGTTCAGCTGCTGACCTCCAGCCAAACAAGGCAGAGGCTGAAGATACAGAGGAAATAGGAGATGGTATGGAAGATTGCTGCAGCCATGATGAGAATGAAGAGGGGGATTCCGAATGCTCCTCAAGTGCTATCTCCCCCAGAGAGTCAGGGGCTGAGATCTCTCAGAGCTGTGTGGAGATTCTGACTAAATCCCTTTCAAATCCTGAGAAGCTCATCTGACCAGCCCTCATCTATAGTCTCTTCCCCAATGTTCCCCCTACCATCTATTTTGGTACTCAAGATGAGAGAGTGGAGAAACTTCCCTGGGAGCAGAGCAAGCTGCTCCGGTGGAAGATGAGCACAGTGACTCCCAACATGGTCAAGCAGACCACTGGATGGTCCCACTTCAAAACCAGCAAGAGACATGATGACTGGCTGGGCTGCTGGGGTCACGACATGAAGTCTTCTAGTTTTCCATCCATTCAAGAACATCAGAAGTTAAACCACTTCCCAGGCTCGTTTCAAATTGGGAGAAAGGACCGGCTCTCGCGGAACCTGTCTCAGATGCAGAGCCGCTTTGGCAAGGAGTTCAGTTTCTTTCCACAGTCCTTCATCCTGCCAAGCTCCTGCACAAGGCTGGGGAGAGCAACCACTGCCAAAAATGCATTGTGAAGCCACCAGCATCAGCTGGAGGCATTGGCATACTAGTCATCCACAAGTGGAGTCAGCTCCTCAGGCGCAGGCCTCTTCTGGTACAGAGGTATCTACACAAACCCTACCTCGTCAGTGGCAGCAAATTTGATGTGTGGATCTATGTTTATGTCACTTGCTATGATCCTCTATGGATTTACCTCTTTTCAAATGGACTTGTCCGTTTTGCCAGTTGCAAGTGTTCTCCTTCTATGAGGAGCCTAGGCAACAAGTTCATGCACCTGACCAACTACAGTATCAATAAAAAGAATACTGAGTACCAGGCCAATGCAGATGAGACAGCCTGCCAGGGCCACAAATGGGCACTGAAGGCTTTGTGGAAATACCTGAGTCGGAAGGGAATCAATAGTGGCATCATCTGGAAGACAATAAGAGATGCCGTTGTTAAAACTAGCATCTCGTCAGAGCCCTACATGACCAGCCTGCTCAAGATGTACGTCCAACAGCCCTACAGTTGCCACGAGCTCCTTGGTTTTGATATCATTCTGGATGAGAACTTCAAGCCCTGGGTCCTAGAAGTCAACATTTCCCCCAGCCTGCACTCCAACTCTCCCCTGGACATCAGCATCAAAGGCCAGATGATCCGTGACCTTCTGAATCTGACGGAGTTCATTCTGCCCAAGGCAGAGGACATCAGCTCCAGCCCCAGCACCTCCAACAGTTCCCTTACCAGCTCCCCCAGGGACAAATGTTGAAAGGCTCCTGAGTATTTCACTGCAAAGAAGATGAAGAAAGCCTATTATGTGGCCCAGAAAATTCCTGACCAGGATTTCTATGCATCTGTGCTAGATGTCCTGATACCAGACGACATTAGGATTCTGGTGGAGCTGGAGGATGAATTTTCTCATCATGGTCAATTTGAACGAATGTTTCCTTCTTGAATCTCTTCTCGCTATCTCTGCTCTTTTGAGCAGCCATGGTATTTCAACATTCTGACTACCCAGTGGGAACAGAAGTACCATAGCAACAAGCTCAAATGAGTGGGTCTGCTTCGAAGTTGGTGCTACAAAGAGTTCTACACTGGGGTCATCTGTGACTGCTTCACTGTGGTCTCTGCCAATATCACTTCTGACTGCCCCAAAGAATGATACGATGCTCGATGCCTTCAGCAGACTGGACACAAGCAAACTGGAGATGCCCACTCCCTCAAAGGACAGTGAAGATATTAGCAAAGAATCCATTGTTTCCACACAGATGTTACCCACGATCAAGTACCCTGGGAAGACTGTGAGACTTCCAACTCCCTTTTGGCTGCTGAGCCCCATGACTGGCTGCCTGCTCATGACCTGCCCAGGAGCACCAGCATCAGCTACCTCATGGGAACTACCTGCTGCCCAGCCTGTACCCTTGCCCTCTTCCCTCTGCCCTCATCGGAGTATTTTTGAAGTGGTTGTATTGCAGAGATGGGCATTTATTTGGAGGGCAGAGGGGTGGAGAGTGGAGAGCAGGTGAGGAGGGCTCACTCTCTTTGTCACCTGCTGCCTGGCTGTGCCCCTCAAATCTCTAGAGAAGCCAATGTTGGCCAAGCAGCCTTATAAAGCAGGATTTGGTTTCTTTAAAAAAAGTTTTCTTAAAAGTCTGTCCCCCAAACCAGACTTCCTGAGTAGCCGACCCTTTCCCTTTGAAGAGGCCTTGGTTCAGGCTCTCCTTTCTGGATCATGGCCCTGGGTACATTTCTCTGTTCAACATCTTCTCTATCCTCCAGGCCCCAGGTCAAACATTGTATTTGTGAAGCTGGACCCAATTCCACAAAACTCCATTGGCCCCTTTGTCCATGTGCCACTGCATTTGGGGACAACTCTCCTTTTGAAAGTCTCCTACTATGGGATCTACTTACACTTCTTTTCCAGGTGGCTGGTTAGGTACTTAAAGGCCTCATAGCATAATCTTTCTAGCCAGACACCTGGATATGTACATGTGCACTCTAAAGAGCCTACCATTGTGACCCTAAGGCTTTAAGAGTGGCCTAAGCCCTTCTGTGTCTTCTGTCTGTCTGCCTTACCAGTTTTGGAATGCACAGCTGATTTTTCTCAAGAAAAATGTTAAATAAGACAATTCTAAGACAAATCTGCCTGCTCTGTTCTCCATAATCAAATGCTACCCAGGAGTCTCTCCTATAGAAAAGAGTTGGAAATAACACTCAGTACCACTAAAAATGCCTAATATAGTGGTGCTTATCAAAATAGTGTTGGTAAAAAAGATGAATAGCAGTTATAGAATACTTTTGCTATACTCCAGACAATAACCTAAGCATTTATGTACATTATTTTATTCATTCCTTATCAGAACCCTTAAGGTGGACATTATGAAAATCCTCACCTAACAGTTAAAGAAACCAAGGCCCAGAAGGGAGGTCCAGGTTGATACAGCTGGGCAGTGCAGTGGCATTTCAGTTTACCAACTTAATCTGTGTGAGGATTTTGGAGAAGATGACTTTGCTTATGTGAGCAAGTAGGCTAAGGTTGTGCTTGTTATCCAGTGGACAGAAGGGGAGTTTGCACAGAGAAGGAAAATGCTGCGGAACACTCTTGTGTACTGAATCGTTTGCAGATAGAACTGTTCATGAATCAAGCTATTCCGTGTGTTCAACAAGATTTTAACTGGAGCTCTCCAACACCAGAGCCTCATTTTGATTAATTAGGAATGCTCCAGGTTGATTCTAATTAGCTTAATAGTAACACTCCAGTATGAAGATCATTTTCTGGGGAAAATCTACCTGAAGAGCCAAGTCTCTGAAAAGGGTGAGATCTTCCAAAATAGGTAATTTTCTGTAACACACATGTTTGCATTTTAAAGTGACCAGCACAGTGACAACATTTCACATTTCAGCCTGTAGCACTGTGCTGTGATGCAGGGCTCAATTCTGTCACCTACGGAGCTGGACCCAGCCCCGGTTCTGCTACTCATTAGCAAGCTAATCGTTCTCTACCATTTCCCTAAGAGGAAGCTGGAGGATGCACAGGGTGTGCTTTGCAGTGTGGTAGGGAGGACAGTATGTGCTCGTGGTCCTGCACAACAGACACTCAGCTGTGGACCTGGTGCATTATCATTACTCAGTGAAGGTTAGTGATACTGATCGCGTGACATCACCAGGACAGAAGGAAGCTCATTACCAGTCTCAGCTGTCCTCTGGGAACCCAGCAGGGCCCAGTGCAGGGCGGGCACATCAGGGTCAAGCCCATTCTGGGAGCATTATTAACAATTATTTTGTAAGAGGCCTTGTGCAGACACTGTGAACTTTCAGGGCCACAGATAATGATGTTCCAGTCCAGAGTTGCTCGTTGGCCACACTGGCAAAGTCAGACTCCATTTTTAAATCACGTGTATAAAGAAAACCCAAGTGATTCGGTTCTGTGCAATCTGTGAGAAAAAATAAAACGCAAGTGTAGCCTGCTGCATGGAACAGATTCAGCATTTTTGATGATTGGTTGGTATAATATTTAATCAATATTTAAATAAGAAAATTTAAGGTGTTCAGAAACTAAAGGGCTTAGGATATAAACAGGTTTTAATTATGAGGAGGCTCATGATTCAGGCTAAAAATTCATTCACATGAAAACTGTTTTTCATCTCCTTCCTTAGAGAAAAATGTACAATGAAGGAATGAACACCATCTATTTAAAGTCCGGAGGAGGGAAGAGTTGTACTAGTTCAGATGGAACTTAGAAACCCTGTCCGCCGCAGATGGTCCCTGCTCACAGGATGCCATGCGTTTATAGAAATCTCCATAAGGCCCTGTAAGCAGCTGCTGTTGAATTTGTTTGCAATTGAGGGTGGGCAATTCTTATTCTCCTGGGCCACTGTTTATCATAGTGACAATAAGAAAACCCTAGGCTTTTAGGCAGCTCCAGAATTGCAAGCATGTTGATTTTGATGTGTGTGTGTTGGGGGAGGTGGGGTGAAGCCTTTTGTGTCTCTGATCCCTGCTGATCCCAGCACATTCTTGAGGGTACCATTTTCCCCACAAGGGGTGTTATGGAATTGGTGGGGAACTGAGTGGACCGTGGAGGCTTTGTAGCAATGCAGGCCTGTAGCCAAATTCTGATTCTCTTCCTTACTGTGCGATGTTAGATCAGCTGCTCAACGAGCCGAGCTTTGTTGGTGTTATCCACAAGTTTGCAGCTGGTGCTGAAGCTTGGTGATTATCAAGGCATCAAGTGGGCCCTGATGTACCTGTGTTGACATTCAGGAAAGTTAATTAGCGCACCAGCACCTCATTTTCTTCACCTGCAAGTTGTGTCCAAGAAGCCCCTTTTAGACCCAGCAGCTTAGCCCGCCTATTGGTTTCCCCACTGCTGCTGTTTCCATTGTTGCTGTACCCACCCTGCCAATCTTGGGGTCTCACTGTGACACCCCAAGTTTTATTTCCGTCATTTGCAGCTATGCAAGTGACATGGGTGGTGATCCTGCTTCATAATCAGCCTTGCACAATCTGGCCTTCCGGTGACATTAGCACATTGTTCACTTACATTGCAGGTGCACAGTTATAGTGGACAAACTGTTGCTTTGCATTTACACTCATTAGACAAAAGTCCAAGGTGACTTTGGTTAAAACACCTGGGTACAGTATGGGTCCTGTCCACAGTGGGAACTGGTCAAAGGCATGAGACTACCCAGCACTTAAACTGGCTGCTGGGACCTGACTCATTGCAGAGCAAAATGCCTTGGATTTCAGACTTCATACATGAAGAGTAATTTACAATATTTAAATGCATTTTTGCTGGCTTACATAAAACACATCATTAAAATTAATTTACACTTTTTCTTTTTCCTTATTTCAAGATCGCTACTCAGACAATTCTAATGTAGCTTGCATTTTATTTCTGTTGTGCTAGAAAAACCTGAAAAGCAAACATGAATGGTTGCCGAAGTAACAGCAGAAACTGCCAGCTCCAGCTCTGCGGAGGCAGCTTTTCTTGGAAAAGTCAGGGAATGGGATGGTTTACATCTTGATTGAGCTCTACAGCCTTTTCATTTCTCTTTCATAGTGGTTATTTTGGCACAATTGAACCCCTGTTTCACTTTATAAAATAAAGCCACAGATACATGGTTTCCAGTTAGCAAAAACAGCTAAAAATCATGTGCAACATTTTCTTTTAAGAGAACACTGCACAATAATCACTAGCTGGTAAGTATCTGTCACACACAATTTTACTACAGCAATGATTGTTACATTGCATTTTGTCTTCAAATTTGTTGTTCAGTAATACAACCATTGTTAAATTTTCATTCTTGCTTTGAAATTCTGTACTCTATGTACTCTTGCTTGCTACTGTTTTTCTGTCTTTGTTCCTGCTATTTTTACTCCTTAAAATAAAATTTTAAATATTGAAAAAAATTGTTCAGATTATCAGATGTAAAGCATACAAAGCTGGTCCAAAAATTAAAAAGAAGGGAAAAATCGAAGCATTAGCTGTTCCTTCTGCTAGACCAGTAATCAGCAATACAGTTATCCAAGTGGTTCTCATCCAATCTGATTTGTGACTAGAATCGTAGGAAAAAATCAAATTTGCAAGCCCAGGACCACTGTACATGGATGTTTACAGGGAGTTTATAGTGACACAAAGGAGTTTTTGGCATCTTAATCTCTATCAGTCTTCCTTTAGTTTGTAATTGAGCTACCACTAAGTTCCTGTGCTTTTCCTTTCTTACCGTATCAGAATCTTACTATGAATGATAAACGTGAGAAAATACGCTAGCCTAGTTTGCAATCCAGGTACACATAGAAGCAATTCAAATGCATTTCTCATGTGGATATGCTGCTGCTCTGTTGCACTGAGCTGTGTTCTCATTAATAAAATCATATTTCTGCCATAGAAGTTAAATAATTAATAATGATAGAAATCAGGGCTTTCCTCACTAGGTCATTTTTTTCAGTAACTGTTTCCCATGTTGTTTTCCCCTGGAACTACCACACTCTTTTGGACAACATATATTAAGATATTCTGAGACAATGCAACATGATAGATATGTGAGGACATAACTTTGCACACAGACATGCTCTTTTTTGTAGTGCTGGGATAGCATGGGAAGTCTAATCACTTCATCCTACCAATTTCCATTGACAAAGAGATGGAGCAGAATCCTTTCTATACATTGGTGTCTTTTGGTCTGTGCTGACAGAAGAACCTGTCTATTTGTGCCAGGAGAATTGAAAACAGAATCCTCTGCCCATCAGTTTACATGTGTGGCAATATTGACTGTTTTCCACAACCCAAATTCTGGCTCCACAAGTTGAATCTTAGTTTCCCCTGCCCTATCCACGGCACCTGTGCTGGTCTGTCAGTGCATCCTCTTCACCATGTTGGCCTCTCATTCTGCAATTGCACCGTAGGCTCTTGAGGAGGGCTCCGTAGGCTTCCTAAACTCCTATCACACTGAAACAACCAGCAACAACTTAATCCTACACAAAAATGAGTGTGTACCTCATAAATCTATCCCACTGAACCCAGGTAAGTGTATTCCCCTACCAATTCCACTTTCCCCTTAATAGAGCCTCCCATGACTCCCCCCCCCCCCACATCACCAACATGAGGGAAGGGATGTGAGGATAGAGACAAAGGCCTTCCCATAGTGCTCAAAATATCTTTATAAAATTCTTTAGCATGTTTAGCACGTTGTTGCTATTTTGATGAGAGTTATATTGACTCTGCTGATCATTTTCAGTAATGCAATCATTTTAACAATATTAGTTCTGCCAATCCAAAAACTTGGGATGTCTTTCTAATTTCTAGGGTCTTTAAGTTTCTTTCGCCCACAATAAACATACTGATTGACTACATTCTTGATTTCCATTCTTTGCCACCTTGAATTTTGTTTGATAAAATTGTATTTGATTTGTCATGCGCTTTTCCCACTCAAGGATGGATTTTTCCAAACTCATGTAACCAGCTCCTACCCATGCTGGGATCTGGGTCCTTGTTTGGGGTTGGGGGTGAAATGAAGATTGAAGCCAAGAAAATAGCACACAACAAATAGTGAAAAATGACTGTGTGCACATTTAGTAGGATGAGTAAAAAGAAAAGCTCCCTGCTTATTGGGGAGGGGCTCCATAAGATGGACATCACAGATATCTAAGCCCACTGGCTTTTTACACAGTTTTGATAAAGGTGAATGTGACAGAAATCAAAGATCTCCTGATGAAGGTAGAATTTGATTTCTGGAGAGCAAGATACTTAATTTGCATTTCTCTTCTTCCAGAGTTTCTCTCATTTGTTTCAGGAGCTGTCCTTCGGTCCTTGTATTCCATTAGGTTAGGATAGTTTATTTAATTTAATTACTTGGGTCCTTTGTCTGTCAACTCACTTGAACCTAGACCTTCAGGTTAATAATTTGGGACAAGTCTACCCAATGGCTTCTATCTCTGATTTCACCCAGAACAAAGATCAGAGAGAATCAGAAGTTGGGAGAATCTCGAGGCAGCCTGAGCTATCAGAACAGGCTGGGAGGACAGGTAGCATCGCAAGGCAGCAGTCCACCTTGGAGGAGGTAAGGACAAAGACGTTGACACCAGTGCTTCTCAACTCTGGCAAACCCTACTGAGAAAAGGAAAGGCAGACGGATTCTGGTGGATGGGCATGGGGCAGATCTTGGCCTCAGAGAGACCAGAAATGTGGGTGACATCCTGGAATGCTGGCCAAGGGTCAACCTCAGTAGAAACTCACTGGGGAGCAAAGGGAGCTCATGCTTCCAAGACCCCAAGGGAGGCCTGAGCAATGCATTTGTGTGGTTAGATCAGAACTCAAAAGAACTGAGCACCAAACAAAAAATTTAAAAAAATAGGTGAATGAACTGAACATGTATCTCAAAAGAAGACATATATATATATATATATATATATATATATATACACATATATATATATATATATGGATGAAATGTTCGACATCTTCAGTCATCATCAGAGGAAGCACATGAAAAAGGTACAGCGATTCACTCTCACCTTGATGAGAATGACTGTCATCAAAAGTATGAAACAATAAATTCTGGGATGGACAGGCTAGGGAAGGAGCCATTATACACTGCTGATGAAAATGTAAGTCAGTACAGCCACCCAGAAATCAATATAAAAATTCCTTTGAACAGCTAAAAATAGAGCTACCATTTGGTCCAGAGATCCCACACTTCATCATAGATTCAAAAGAATCAGAGTCAACATGCTGCAGAAGCACCGATGCTGGTACACCCCATGGCATTGTCTACTGAGTCACAATAAAGACTCTATGGAATCACATAACTGCTTGCAGACTGAGGTGTGGGAGAAAGGCCCTGTGGGCTGTTTGTATTGGCTAATACATTGGGTCAACTGGAGAAGTAAGTAACCCAGCAGTGGGCCAGATTCTCACTTTGTAAACTTCCTTATCCTGTCAAGAGGAGGCAGGAAGGTGGTATGAGCGTGATGCCCTCCCCAGGGCAGGTAGCCTGCTTACCATGCAAAGGAGAGACAGATGCTCGCCCGCCCTTCGCTCGTGCTGCATTTGCTGTCTTCTGCCCCTCTGCCATGTGCCACCCTGCTTCGGAGCCGGCTGATTATGGACTAAAACCTCCACAGACTGTGAGCTAAATAAGCATTTTCCTCTTTAACTTTGAGTGTGGGATATCTGGGCCCATCACTGAGAGAAAAGTAACCAAGACAGAATTACTCAGCGATAAAAATGAAATTGTGCCGTTTACAGGAAAATGTATGGAACTGAAAGTCATGTTAGGTAGAAGAAGTCAGACTCAGAAAGATGAATATCATGGGTGCTCTGTCAGATGTGAATAAGGGAAGTTGGGCAATGAAAATAGAAGAGAGATTGTTAGAGAAGAGGCCAGGACTGTAGATGGGCAGGGACGACCCAGAGGAGAAAGCAGGAGTGTGGAAATAAAGCATTTTATGTGCAAGTACAAATCATTATTCTGGGTAACTGATAAGCACTAAAAATAGTTTTCAAACTTCATATGTTAGCAGTGACAGAAAAACGTCTGCTGGTCTATGATGTTATTATGGTTACCAGGGTGTATTTATCACATAGATAACTTGGACTGGATACTGGAAAACAGCATCAAGCTATCAGACCAAATGATGTAACACAAACGGAGAAGAATTTTTTAACCCTGTTGTGATTTAGAAACCCAGAAAAAAACCTTCAGCCCAGTTTGAGAAGGGTTGCTATAGCCATCTTTCAATAATTGTTGTGTGCATTTGTAAGGAACAGGGTGAATAATTTAGCCTGGTACAAAGTAATCTAAATTAAACTAAATGAATTAAATTAAGTAGAAGATAATGAGGACCAACTGTTGCGAAACACTATTATGTTATGGCAATCTCCCAAAGGAGACACAAGTACCATCATTACTCAGCCCCAAGAAAACAACATTATTATCACTGTGTCATGAGTAACTGCCCTTGCTTCTTCCAGGGACTAAAAGCAGGGCCAGCTACCTTTGGACTGTTTCTGTCTTCCAAGTACCCTGACTCTATGGCAAATGAGTTTTGTTTACCCAGGGCTAAATTAGGAGAACAAAGTTCTTCATTAATGTAATAATACAAAGACCTCTGCCTAATGAATTCAATTACTTAAAGCCCTAATTAACAAAGAGCCACCTCATATAATAGCTGAATTTCCCACGAAAGCAATTAACTCTGATGCTACATAAAGGAGGACAGCAAATTGAAAAGAAAGACATGGGAGAAGGAATGACATACTTCATCTAGCAAATTTAATCTAATTTATTAGTACTGTCTGCTTGGACCTGTGGATTGGGAAAAGTTTGGTCTTATCTACTTTTCTCTTCTCTGAGACAAAATATTCCATAACCAAAGTTAAAGGAAAAAGGATTTGCTTCAGTCCAAAGTTTGTAAGGGTTTCACTCCTTAGTAAGCTGGCTCCAGGTGACACTCCAGAGGGGCGACACAGAGAAGAAACTGTTCATAATGGGTAGAAGGCAGCGAAGTGGGGAAGACCCAGAAAAAGACAGCAGCTCTCCGTCCCTTTTCTTCCATCAAGAATGTGTAGCACTCACACCCAGCATGGACTTTCCCATTATCCATACTCAGAACTATGCCAAACCCATCAGTGGACTAGTGTAGTAACCACACACTCTTAATCCCACCCTCCCACACCCTAGACCCAACCACCTCTAGAAAGCCCCATCTGTGACCACACGATGCTTTGGTGGAGGCATCTAGACCCAAAACTTAACAGATTTTGATGAAAATAATATCATGGTTATTAGTGGTGTCTGCCACAGGTATAAACCAGTGATGTCTTGACTGAGATTTGAAGAACAGTCTTAGACCACAAATAGAGGTCAATTGCCATAGTCTCACCAGATCCCAGTGCCTCCTGATAGTATAGACACTGCTCTGCGGTCCCCGGGTTGAGGTCCTTTGCTCTTCATTTAAAGAATGCCAATGGCAGTAGAGACCATAGATCATAGTTTAGATGTTATTCCATTAGGCTCTGAGACTCAGATGTTTAGGCTTCCAGGCATATGCTTAGCAGCTATTTTACACAACTATATCAGTTTTAGCTAGGAGAGAAGCACTTTTATCTACCTGAGGCCCTAAGGCAACCTAGAAACAGGGTCAGGTAGATCCCAGACTCCTGGCCCTCAGACCTGCGACGAGAAGTTCTGGCCCCCATCCCCAGCTTGCACTCTTCGTCACTTGCTCCAGGCCCTGGTAGCCACGAGAGATGAATCTTAAAGCTTGTTGGTCTCTACAGGTTCTGAGTTGGAGAGATAGCTCAGTGGTATAAGAGCCTACCTGGCAAGCGCAAGGTCCCAAGTTCGATCCCCAGTAAACAGGTTCAGTGCTTATTTCTTTCTGGTACAGTGGGATCAGCTTTCTCCAGGACCCACTGGATCACTGGAGATGTGAAACTGGGAGACAGCGGTAGCATTGGGTCCTAAAAGGCCTCATCAAAGCTCAGCCTGGAACAGGATGTCCTTCACTACGTGAACCATGCAGCTAGATTTCTCTGCTGTGTCTAGAGAATCCTCAACCACCCAGGATTCCTCACTGGTTTGTTCAGGGTAAGAGCCAGCTGGGAGGCAGATATAATTCAAAGTCTAGTGTCAGGCCATATGGGACCTGAATTTGAACATGGTCCTCCCATTAAACAGCAGGGGATGGCAGGAAGTTTCCCTACTTGCTGTGGGCATCATCACCACAGAAGACAACCTAAACCTCTTCATCCTGGCAGCTCTTCACCTTTTCTCTCTTCCTCTCAAGTCATGCAAAGGAATCTAACAGCGCTATGCAGTGACCTTTGCTCTCCTGAAGGCTCAGCAAGGCACAGGCTGGAGAGAAGCAGGATCCCCTATCAGCAGGAAGCTAAATGCCTCTGTCTTCGCCTTTGCAACATGTGTCCTCCTGAGCTTCCTTCTTCGTTTTATGCACTTCCTATGGGTGCAGACCAGGAAGATGAAAGGCAGGCTGCTGGAGGAGACTTACAGCATCAGGCTCCTCTCCTCCACAAGGACAGAACCACTTTTGATGCAGGGGCACAGGTATTTGTTTTCTTTACATATAGAGAGATTTTAGATTGAGCATGAGGCCAATGTTGCTCTGGTAACAACTGGAATTTTTATTAAATGAACACGGACTTCAATGTTAGTCTCCTCAATCCTGATGTCACTTAGTAGCAGGCAGCAGCAACTCGTCCAACTGCTTCTATGTTTACACATGTTCATCTAGACCTCTGTGAAGGGTTCTAACCTACTGCATCATTATCTATTTAAACGGAAATACCTGGTTTCTTCTGTGCAATATTTATCATGGTGCTTGGTATGTGGTTAAGCAGTCATTACAGTTAATGATTAGGTCAATTAATATAGCTTTATTATTTAAGTAGCTCCATCTTATACTTATTAATGCAAACTGACATTATAAAACTATATATGTATTAAATAACTTTAGGCCATAATCTTATTTGCTTGGGAGAGAAATAGCTTAACTCTGCCTCTACATAAAACTTTCTGCTGTGTTTCCAATATCTCTATCTCCCTTCTCCAGACCACAGTAGCACTTCATTCCCTTCCCCTCCACACAAACAGCCCTGGAAACTGCATTATCTTCTTCTTCATCCCCTGGAGGTGATGCTACCTAGGAGGTGGGCAGCATCAGGCCACCCCACAGCCAAGCTTAGCTGGGAGGCACTCACAGGATTCAGAGGGTGTAGAGTCAGGGCTCTCCAAAGAAATAAAAACCTAACAGAAAGAGACTCATAAGGCATTGGTTCCTGTGACCACAGATGCTGACAAGTCCAAGATCTGCAGGGTGAATCACTGAGCTGGAGACCCAGGAAAACAGATGTCTTATCCAAGTACAAAGGCACTCAAAAGCAGATATTCCAGTTCAAAGCCATCAGACAAGAAGAATGTACTTTTCTTTGTGAGAGGGCCAAACTTTTTGCTCTTTTGACCTTCAGCTGATTGGGTGAGAACCCCCACATAACAGAGTGGGTTCACCCTGCTTTGTTTGGTTATCATGATCAATGTTGGTTGCATCCAAAAATACCCTCAATGAAATACGCTATGAGCTGACCAAACATCCAGCCTCATCAAGTTGTCACAAAAAATCAGGTATTATAGTGAGTGAAGGAGAGAAAGCCTGAGAACTTCCTCCCCACTGTCTCCCTTCTCCAGTGTCTCTGAATATGGCTATGATCACCTATGACGTCAGCCCCAGCAGCGCAGCTTGTGCTCCAGGATCCAACCCTTATCCTGTCTCCTGATTGGTCTGCTCAACAAAGGGTAGTAAAAGTTCCCTGTGATTTTAGTCTGTAGAAGCCTGAACAACATGAATTCCTTTAACCAGCAACTTCTGAATGCAGGTCTCTTCCTCTGAAACTTTTGGAGTGTATATTTTTTCTCCCAGGACGTTGCAGGATACCATACTCATTCTTCTCTTCATTTTATATTTACAATAAAAGACCTGACCCAGCAACCAGGCCTGGCGCATGAGTGAGACTGCCATGGGTCAGCTGGAAACTCATTCAACCTAGCAACCAGGCCTGGCATGTGATGTAGATCACCTGGGGTCCACCAGAAACTTATTTGACCCAGCAACAATGCCCAGCATGTCCAGTGTGGAAAACTGGTGCAGAACTCCCTGCAGAGAGACTAGAGACAAGACCCACCCAGCTGATCCAGGAGCAGAACCTCTTTCCAGAATGGCACAGCACATTCACCTCCAGAGGCTGCAGCAGGAAGAAGTGGAGCTCAGCAGCCAGACCCAAGCCACACCCACCTCAATGAGTTTGAACTTGGTAGATCCAGATCTGGTGCTAAGGTAAGAACTCTGCCAAAGCTCTACATCAAAGGTCAGAAGGCAGGGCTATATAAAATGACAAAGAAAAGGAATAAAATGACAAAGAAAAGGAGCAAAATGCACTCTCAGGCCCCATGCCCACACAGAACAAATACAGGAGACAATCATAGAAGAAACTGGAAATCACACAACTGAAATCTCTCAAATAATAGCATCTGAAGTAAAGAAACAACCTGCAGAAAGATATACAGGAAATCAGATCAGAAATAATTTCTGAAGCAAAAAAAGAAATAATACCTGTAATAAAAGAAGTACTGAGTGCCTCTAAAGACAATGATAAAAAAAATAGAGGAGTATATTTACAATAGAAATAAATATAGATTTATGTTCTTTATTGAACTGCAAGGGCTCAAACTTTTCAGATTTCAGGTATTTAAAAATTTTGGAATATTTATACATAAACAATGCTATTTCTTGGGTATAGGGCTTCAGCTTAAACACAAGCACCATTCGTGTTTCCTGTACATATCATACACATTGTCTGAAAGCTGTTAGTTCTGTGCAGTAATTTTGGTAACACACCTGCCCTTTGACCAGAGCTCAGTGATGAGACTGGGTGTGGAATTTTCCACTTGTAAAGTTACACTTGTGCTTGAAATGTTTCAGATTTTGTGGCATTTCACATTTCTAGATCAGACATGCTGAATCCATATATATATTTATGATGTAAACTTCATAAAATAAAACCACATAAAGAAGAAAAAGAACTCCAAGCAAAGTCTTACCAAAAGGAGATGACCACTGTTGACTTGCTGTAGATCTCTCAGTGGATGTGAGGAGAGGGGCATCGCATAAGTGGTTTTCTGTTACTGACGTGTTCCATTTCTTCACACATCCTTTAAGAATGTACTTTTTAATGGATGCCTAATATTCAGTGGTATTTATTTCTGTGTAACATCTGGCTTATGGATATTCTGTCCTTATGAAGAGATCATCCAGCAGATTTACTATGTCATTCAAGGAGCTCAGGACCTTGCACATTAATGTTATTCATTTATAGTCACAATTTTCACCTCGCATGGCCAAAGGTGTTAGTTTACAGAGGTAACTAAAGTATGATAGGAGACCACACATTTAAAATGTATGTGACTGGGGCCGGTGAGATGGCGCAGTGGTCTAAGTGCCTGCTTTGGCAAGCTTAGCCAACCGCAGGGTCCACAGTTCGATACCTGGTACAACATGCTGTGCCAGCCCCACCCCCAGGGCAGGCTGAGCCGGCCATAATAAAAAAATTAAATAAAAAATAAAATAAAATATGACTTAAAAAAAGTAAAATATATGTGACTAAGGACAAAAAGCACAAGCATAGTAAAATAAAATAGTGCCACAAATGAGGTTAGACTTTAATATATGTGCCAACAATTCAACATGCTTGCCCAAAGTGGGCTGCAACTGAGACCTGAGTGTTCTGACAGTTCTTTCAAGGAGGAGGACATTAGTAATTAATTAAAGATCCCATAAAATAAGAACGACCCAGTTACTCAAAGTAGTCCTGACAGAAATACAATATAATTTCAAAAATAAGAACTTATTCCATGCAACTGTGATATAACTGTTGAAATTATATAAACTGTGCTTAATAATTTTTACTAAGAATTGATACCACTACACTTTTTTTCCTTGTATTAGATCTTTCAAATACAAAAAAACCCATATCCTTACAGATATCATCAAGAGTTGTTTCTTAGAAAATTTTCTTACATAAAAAAAGATATTGTGCCAAACAGCAACCCAGGGAAAGCAATTCCTTCATAGTTCTGATGCAGCTTGGACTGGTAGTGATCTTCCTGTTTCAGCCTCCCCAGTGCTGAGATTACTGATATGCCCCATCATGCCCAGTTTCGGGCCAGCAGGGCATGCCCAGGGTTCCTGGTACTGGCATGGCATGAGGGACTGGGGTTTGAATCCAGGTCCTTGTGCTTGCCAAGCAGGAACTTACACCACCAAGCTACTTCTCCAGCACCTAGGATGCATTCTTGATGTAGGCTGGCCAAGAAGAGAACAGTAAGGAATCTAAAGAAGAGGATGGTATGACCTTGTAATCCTAGCACTCGGGGGTTAAAGGAGTAGGATTTCCATAGTTTGAGGCCAGCCTGCCAAACAGATTAAGCTCAAGGCCAACCTGCAATACATTACAAGACTCTTTCAAAAAATCAAGAAGGAGGAGAAAGAGGGGGAAAGGAAGAAGTCTCTGCAAAGTGAAAGGCTGAAACTGAGAAATAGTTAAAATTTCTGGAACAAAGAAATAGAAAACAACCTATTTACTAGCACTTGTAAGTGTAGAGTACTCATTTGTGAATCATAACTGAAAATTAACATTAAAATGGTTCGTGGTTCCCAGATCTGTAAAATCCATGGAAAGTTTTGCAAAAAGAACATGCAAAACAAATCTGCAGGGACATTTTCAGTTGGAAAACAAATCTGTGGCAACCCAGGCTCATGGGACACTTATAGAAACAAACAAAATCAGTGAAGATGAGCTCACAGTAAAATTTATGAAACGCACATACACACACACATACACATACACACACTCATACACACACAGACCCTAAGCAAAGGTCAGTAGATACACATGTACAGGAAAATGTGTGCTCTTCAATCAACCGGAACTGTGAAAGGGGCTTGTGTAATAGCTATGTTTATACAAATGTTAGAAGACAGAATAGAAACTATATCAAAGATCAGGATGCTAGAGAAAGAAGCATATAATCAGAAAGAGAAGTGAAATACATAGTTATTGCAATTGAAAACCTGAAAAACAGATTAAAGTTTACAACAGAGCCAAGGTCAATGACAGAGAAGAAAGCCCTAGAAATTCCCCAGAATGCAATTCAATGAGATAAACTGATTCTATGGTATCAAATGATACAAGCTAAATATGGTATCAAAGGTCACATTTTACTTTCCATATACACAGAGCACTCTTACTGTGGGCAGAGACGGCTGTGCTCTTTATAAACATGGACTAAGTTGATCCACTTAACAAGCCTGTGTGTCAAGGAGTTTGATTCTCTTCCTCAAGTCACACCACTTGTCAGAGCCAGGATTTGGATTGGGGGCCAGGTGATCCACCCAGACAGCTCCTGGGCACCTGTCCTCAGAGCTGCCACTCCCTCTGCATCATCCACAGCCCCCCTTTCAGCTGAAATGTTGCTCTCATTGCAAAATAATGTTCATGCACTTCCTAGGATTTAAAAAAAAAAAAAAACCTCTTCATTGACTTTCTACTTTTAGGCAGCCCTAATTCTATTATTTCGCTGTTTATCTCAACCAGAATTTACAAAAGATTTCTGCAAAAGTTGTCTTGCCT